>ML344823.1:0-61195 GCA_005239505.1 Nicotiana paniculata | reverse complement strand
TCCTGAGCGTATTTTTGATGTATTTGCATCCATTTAGCTCGGTTTCTATCTCCAATTCACCTACACATGAAATAGACTCTGCTATGCATATAAAAAGTGTATTTTTATCATTAACGGACATAAAATGTAGGGCATATAACATGTTAAACTATGAATTCTAGTCTCGCATCACAAATCTTCAAATATCAAAACTCGTGCCGAAACCTATCAATTCAACCCGGGTTGACGCCAAAATTTGCAGGCGAGTCACAAATAACAAAACGGACCTACATCCATTCCCAGAATTCCATTCCGAGCCCGATATCAAAATTTCACCTATCCGCCGAAATCGCCAATATTCTAACTTTCGCCAAATTACCTCAAATTACTCTACGGACCTCCAAAACCAATTCTGGATGCGTGCCTAAGTCCAAATTATCATACGAATGTTGGCATCACCCAAAACTCATTCTGAGGCGGTTTGCTCAAAAGTCAAACCTCCGGTCAACTTCCATCACTTAAGCTTTAAAAATTGAAATTTCTCTTCCAATTCGACTCCGGATCATCCGATAACTGAATCCAACCATGCACGCAGGTCGATACACAATGTGAAGCTTTTCAAGACCTTACGCCACCGAACGGAGCTTGAATTCTCAAAACGACCGATTGGGTCGTTACATTCTTCCCCTCTTAAAACAAACGTTCGTCCTCGAATGTGCTAAGATTCACCTCGAACTCATCCAATCACTGATTACACACTTCCAACACACACCCACGGGTGATCCCACATCACCCCAACCTACATAAGCCTGATGACGCCATCACAACTGCAATATAGCCTTCCTATCATCATTGATAAGCCTTATACCCCGATTTCTCACCTTCTACTCATTTCCAAAAGACCCGATTCTAAATCCATATCCGGCATTAGCCTCAACCAGCTGCATTAACTCATGACTATACCCATAAGGTACGACCACACAATATAGCACACATCACACATGGGCTCACAATAACACTTTTTATCACAATAGCTGCCCAAAATCAACTCAACATTGGCAATTAGCCCCACATCTGAAAGAACTCTGTTTCCAAGCCCCATAATACTGATAATGATGCAATAAATATGAAGACCTCATTATTAGACACCCGACTCACCGAGCCACAACTAAAACCACCGGGCACACATCCCGCAAGCTAAACTAAAGAAGCACATAACGAAATGATTGAATATGAAAACAGAAACATATAAAGGAACTATCAAAAAATCCCATAGGCACAACTCTATATCAATACTGACTTACAAAAGCAAAATAACAAGGAAGAAGCAAATCATATGAAAAAATCACAAGGATCCCATCCTGATAAAATTTCCACCGCGGTACTCAGTCCGGTCCAAACATATCGAATCAAAAATATCACGAGGACCTCGCCCCTAGCTCTATATCACATGCCAAATATGTATCATACCAATTGAAATCTCTCGCAAAATCGTCTCGGCTAACAAAATCATAACGCTCACTTAACTCACATCTCAATGGAGTATCAAATCACAGCTCGTAAACAAAATACTTGGGAAAAATCAAATAAAGCTCACCATGATGAACACCAAGGACTCACTTATAGTCTCACCCCTCTAATTGATGAATAAACAACAATAGACACGTGTTACCACTCACAGAATCTCCCAACGGGAGCAAGCATGAATAAAATAGAGTGCAAAACATGAAACTCACTTATCAATAAGGCAACAAATAAGGTAAACACATCCCGACCAACAGAACTATAATGAAATACAAATGGTGCCCCTCTGTAACACATCAAAATATAACTGTATGATAATATTTTAGCACAACGGCCTTCAGCCTACTATATGAAACACATCAATGGGTTGGACCTCCCCCTCTTGGGCGCCCTCTACTCACCTGAATACCCATACTGTGACACAACTGTCTGGATCCTGGAATAACCTCTCACCCTGCGACTGGTATCTCCATACTAAAAACAACCACTCTGCCGACATGGATGTGGAACTGCACAATGTGAGTATTCTGAGACCGATGAGTACCTGAAACCCCATGAGAAGCTGGTAATGCAACTGAACCAGCTGACCCACAAAAATTCTACTGTGCCGTACCTTGCCTCCATAATAAGGACCAGTAGATTTCTCCGGTCTACGAGGCCTCTTTGCCTCCCTAAACTCTCTCTCCTGATCTCGTCTGTCCTCTTGCTCCCGGTCCCACATGCTCTCTAACCGTCGAGCGACCCTTACTACCTCCTAAACAAGGCATTCGACTCTAACTCTCGAGTCCTGCTGAACCAGATATCATGCCTGAGTCCCCTAATGAATCTATGAACTCGTTTCCCAACTGAAACAACCAAGTGAGGTGCATATCTGGCCAACTCACCGAATCTGACATAGTGCCCTGACACAACTGCTCAACTCATATGCCCGCCACCGCTGACAAACCGCTCCATTGAGCTGAGACGTGACAAAAACAACCCCGCTCGCCTCCACAATACCTGTAGTCTGAAGAATGTAGTGACTCTCCTCTAAGAAACCCTGGGCATCATCTGTCGCCAGTCCACTGAAATATAGGAGGGTGGTGCTTCCGGTACCTCCCAAGTCCAAGGTGTTCTTCCTCCGATACTGCTGCCCTAACCACGGGCTGAACTGAAACCACATGTTGTGCTTCCATGACACCTGGAACCTGACCAATCATGATTTCGCTGCTCTGGAGTGTAGATGGCGGGAGTCCAAACTCCTCCCCTGATTTGTGAAGTAGCTGGTACACCTGGAATCAATCTGATCCTCCGATGGGACTACTGGCGGTTCATTTACGGCTGCTCTGGTAGATGTTCCAACTGCGGCACGTGCTTCTTGGCGACCTCTGCCTCTGCCCCTAGCGACCTCTAATCCGGGGGTAATATTATCAGGAACTGCATCTCGTGTCCTCACCATCAATGAGAGAATGGAACGGTAATTTCAAACTCCAAGATCAATGAACTCGCATGATAGGAATGAAGGAAGTGAAATTGTCGTAATACTTCTGTAGCCTCTCGAAGATAAGTACAAATGTCTACATACCGATCCCCAAGACTCTACCAGATTCACTTATGACTTATAGCACCTTTGAACCTAGAGCTCTGATACCAACTTGTCATGACCCAATTTTTTCCTCCGTTGGGTATCGTAATAGCACCTAGTCTTAAGGACCAGGTAAGCCTACTATTAAATAAACATAAATCATAATATCAAAATTTTAAATGCTTGTTGAAATAACTATCTATGCTATGAACATCATCCCAAAATCCGGCGAGTACAAGTCATAAGCTTTAAGGAATTTACACTAAAATCTCTAATTACCACTGTTCGGAATAAATACAACAGTGTATGAACAAATTATGCGAAGGTGACTCCGAAACCGCGAACGCTGAAGCGGTTTTACCTTGAGTCTCCACTACAGAAACCGCGCTGCTAAGAATCACTCGGTCGGCGATGCGAAAACTTGGAATCTACACAGAAATGTGCAAAAGACTAGTATGAGCACACCACAGCGGTGCCCAATAAGTATCGAGACTAACCTCGGTGAAGTAGTGATGAGGACTAGTCAAGACACCCACTGGTCCAATAAAACGAACAGGCATAAATATAGAAAATGACGGAATATGACATCTGCATAAAGATTACACAATATAATTAACTACATAACAATGCAATGAGGGAGGAAAAACAACAATAAATCGACGGAATGTCATAATATTATATAGAAGGATGGACAGGAACACAACCAAAAACCGAAACCCAAAATACAGTAAGAACAATTAGTAACTCAACACTGCGATAATCTCCACCTCAGACCTTAGCTAACAACTCCAACAATTTAATAAATTGTTCGAAAGTAATCCCTTCACCCTGAAATTTATATTGAAAACTTTTAAAGTATAATCCCCTTTTTTTTTTATAGAAAAACTTCTTTTGAAAGGGACTTTCTCCGAATACGTATATATACTTTATAGAAGAAAAGTCTTTAAATGTAATTTCTTCAAGATACGCGTTTTAAAAATATACTTTCCCAATAAATGTATTTCGAACTTAACTTCCAATAGAACAAGTGCACGACATCACCCTTCGTGCTGTTACTCTCGTCCTTCCCATAGAAATCGATAGGTACGACACGTAAATTAAGCAAGTAAAAGACATGGACAGTGCAACAACAATTGAGATAAAAGTCAAGTACAGGTCAATAACAATAAGTCACACCAAATATGTAAGTACAACAATAACAGCTCAAAGTAAAGACACAATGTATACACGGGGAAACAAATATCACATCATAATGCTTGTCCCTCGTCCTCACCTGCACGGAAACACCCTTCGTGCCATGAACTCACAATAATATGGTACGACGTCACCCTTCGTGCACTAGTACTCACTCACAGTATCACACACTGCATCACCCTTCGTGCTTTTACTCTCAATAGTATGGCAGGGCATCACCCTTCATGCTTTTAAATTTCAATAATATGGCACGACATCAAACTTCATGCTTTACACTCTTTCCTCACACAAACAAATGAATATGAACAATGGCACGACATCACCCTTCGTGCTTTACACTCTTTCCTCACACAAACAATTGAATATAAACAATGGCACGGCATCACCCTGCGGAGTTTAGACTCTTTCCTCACACAAACAAATGAATATAAACAATGGCACGACATCACCCTTCGTGCTTTACACTCTTTCCTCACATGATAAACTAAATGAAATGGCATGTCTCACCCTTCGTGCTTTACGCTCTTTCTCACCCAAACGAATGAAATGATAGCATTCTGACAAGGGAATCAACAACATAAACAACAACAGAAACCATACTATCCCGGCAAGGGAGTCAATAATGAAAACAATATCATCAACAACATGAACAATAATAGAAACCATACTGTCCCCGCAAGGGAGTCAACAATGAAATCAATATCATCAACAACATGAACAATAATAGAAACCATACTGTCCCCGCAAGGGAGTCAACAATGAAATCAATATCATCAACAACATGAACAATAATAGAAACCATACTGTCCCCACAAAGGAGGCAACAATGAAAACAATATCATCAACAGCAAGGGAAAACAACTATAACCAATCTTACTTAATTAAGTAGCTTCACGGAATAAATCCCAACTTGAATCAATACTCCGCAATAGGAAATGCCAAGAAAATACCATCAACATGTATAATCATCAAGTTAATCCTAAGCAGTGTTTAATGAAATATCATATCAATCATAACATACGACTCATGGGCATACATGACACCAACATATAAATACTCCAATACTATTAAACAATTACAAGGCGAGATAATACAAATTTTAGCTAAGTAGGCAGTGTATGAAGAAAAATATAGCATAATGATAAAAGAGGTAAAATCTTCAGCTAAGTTAATTAAGATCAAATAAATAACAAAGGAATCTAAAAGCAAGTAATTCTAATTTAAGCAGGAAAGGATGAAATTAGCAATCAAGAACGCAGTCATAGTAATTACAACTTCATACACAAGAAGTATAAAGACCTAAGAATCCTAAAAGGGCTAGCCTTCTACAATAAGGTCCAAGTACGCAGTCCTCACCTCGCGTACACATGCTACAATCAACATAGAAGACTCAAACCCTAAGGGGTAGTTTTCCCCACACAAGGTTAGGCAAGATACTTACCTCAAAGACGACAAACTTGTACTCTAAAATGGACTTCTCGAGAAAAAGACCTCCGGACGGCTCAAAATCAACTAAAACAACTTCAAAATACACATAAAACGTATAAGGAACTATTCCGAGTAATGAAGTTTCAATCTTTACAAAATTATAAAAATTGGCCAAAAAGTCGACCCCCGGGCTCGTACCTCGGAACCCGTCAAATTTTACAAAATCCGAATACCCATCTCGATACGAGTTCATCCATACAAAATTTATCAAATTTCGATATCAATTGATCCCTCAGATCACGATTTTTCATTTTAGAAGTTTTCTTTCAAAACCAATATTTTCTCAACTAAAAACACAAATTAAACGATGAAAATAAATATAAATCATGGAATATATTTAATTCTAGTTGAAGAACACTTACCCAATCGAATTGTGTGAAAAAACCCCTCAAAAATCTCCAAGAACCGAGCTCTAGAAGTCAAAATATGAATAAAATGGTCTAACCCTCGTTTTTGGATTATATTCTGTCTGCCCAGATATTTGTTCAATGCGATCTCATAGAAGGAAAAATGTCATTGTTCAAATTGTGCTATGTTATCGCGTAAGGAGTGAAGCGATCGCATAGAAGTAAAATTTTACTGACCAAAAATTGTTCTATGCGATCGCAGATGAAGTAATGCGATCACACATAAGGAATTTTCTGCTGCCCCACGCCACACTGTGCGATCGCGAACCAGTATGTGCGAACGCAATGAAGGGAAAAATGGGCGGGTGCAAGGAAACACTATGCGATCGCGACTACTACTATGTGATTGTATAGAAGGAAACCAAAAACAACATCAGCAGTGCAAAAAGAGGGAAAATTGACCCGAAGCCTATCCGAAACACACCCGGGACCCCGTCCAAACATACAGACAAGTCATATAACCTAACACGGACTCGCTCGAGGTTTCAAAAACATAAAACAACACCAAAACGATGAATCAAACCAATGAACAATCTTATGAATTTTCAAATCTTCAAATATCAAAACTTGTGTCGAAACCTATAAATTCAACCCAGAATGACACCAAATTTTGCAGACGAGTCAGAAATAACACAACAGACCTACAACCATTCTTGGAATCCCGTTCCGCGCCCGATATCAAAATTTTACCTATCGGCCGAAATCGCCAAAATTCTAACTTTTGCCAAATTACTATACGGACCTCCAAAACCAATTCCGGATGCGCGCCTAAGTCAAAAACCATTATACAAAGATGTTGGCATCACTCAAAACTCATTCCCAGGACGTTTACTCAAAAGTCAAACCTCCGGTCAACTTCCATCACTTAAGCTTCAAAAATTTAAATTTCTCTTCCAATTCGACTCCGGATCATCCGGTAACTGAATCCAACCACGCACGCAGGTATACAAAGTGTGAAGTTGTTCAAGACCTTACGACACTGAACGGAGCTTAAATTCTCAAAACGACCAGTCTGGTCTTTACAATTATGGACCGAAACTTCAAACCCGGAGATATGGTTCTGCTCTATAACTCAGATTGAGACTTTTTTTGGGTAAACTGAAGTCCCGATGGTCTGGACCATTTCGTGTGGTCGAAGTGTTTACCTCAGGTGCTGTAGAGATTGCTTCTGAAAAAGGTTCCCACACTTTCAGAGTTAATGGGTAGAGATTGAAACCGTATATGAGGATGGACGAGAGCAAGGAAGTGTCTGTGGTGCTTCTTGATGAACCTCAGAGGTCGATCGAGCCGCAAATGCGCTCATTCTGCATTGTGCCACGATGTTAAAACATGCGGTTTACAGGTGGGTATACCAAGAGAAATGCGGGTAAGCGACAAGGGAAATTGCCTCAACAAAACAAGTTTTTATTTCCAGATGGGAGGCAACCCATTGACTTGTTGTATTTGTCGTGCCATGACAGTAACGAAGGCGCTGGTTGGGAGGGAACCCAATGTGTAGTTTTTATAGCGTAGGTGATGAATAGTTGAATTGTTGTAAGTACTAGCATATGCAGGTGTGCGCGGGCGAAGGGTGGACTCAAGTCATCTTAAGGAAAATGTCAGAAAAATGAAGTGTGGTAAGGCTTAGACTAACGTGACCGCGCTACTGAGCGCACTAGTGGTCGCGCTAATGGCCTAGTGCACACATATGGCCTTTTGTTCTATCTCGTTTTACCGCCACTAGTTCGGTCGCCATATGAGCGCGCTAATGACCTTTTGTTATACCTCGTTCAGTCCCCGCTAGCGCGGTCGCGCTATGAACGCGCTAGTCCCATCGCGACCAAGTAAGNAACAAAGAAAAAAAGAAGAAAAAAGGGACCCTTCTCCCCTCTCAAGCTCAAGCACTCACACACACCTCAGGTTCTTCTTCCACCAACACCCAGCCCTCCCCTAAACTTCTCACTTTCTTCACACCACATGTATGTGTCTTCTTCTCTAGTTTTTTCTTTTTTTTTTTCGTTTTTAATTTGGTAGTTTTTCTTTTTTCCTTTGTTAAAAGTTGTAGCTTTTTCTCCTTATTTAGTAGATATAATTGGTAGCGTATGATTCGCGTACTGGTGGGTGATGGTATTTGGGGGTGTGGTATGTCTTGATTTAATTGGGGTGATGTTTGGGAAATTGTGGTGGAAGTTGGGTCTTCAACTTGTTAAATGGGGGCTCCGGTGAATAATGCCAACCATGTATTTTTGTAAATGCCTCACGGAAGGACAATTATTGTGACCAATTGTAAGGTGAAGTCTGAGTAACCACATTGGCTCACCTCGTTGGTGCTGGATTCATGATGTGCTTTTTGTAGGTACAATGGCTCCCCGAAAGCATCAAGCCACCAGCGGCTCCTCAGGCAGACAAGAAGGTTCTTCATCTGGAAGGCCACGGAGGTCCGTTGACACTCAGCCCTTCAACATCAATAAATTTGTATTCGTTAAGGCCCAGGATATGTTTGCGGCAAAGGAATCAAAGGCAGCCATACCTGAACGTGGCATAGACACAGACTCACTCCGGCGTTACTGCCAAAGAATGTATAATGAGTTGATGCGGAGGAGACTAGATGTGTTCTTTGAGCAACCAAAAGAGGCTAATTCCATGATAGTGAGGGAGTTTTATGCAAACTGCCCGGAACACAATAATCATGTGGTAACAGTGAGGAAGAAGCAGGTAAACGCCTCTATGGAGGCCATTCGGACGTTTTACCGGTTGCCCGGCCCCATGGATATGTATGAGGACAGCATGAGGCATATGGTCGGCGTTATACTCAATGGGAAATGTTCCTCCCAACCATTTGTGTCCCGAACGCAGATATAAAGTGGTACAAGTACGGGCAGAAGTTTCACTCTTCAGTTCTCACATTTGAGGCAAAATGTTGGCTCTACCTGATTAACAACCACCTACTCCCATCCCACAACACCTCAGAGGTGAACATTCCTCGTGGGTGTTTGATCTGGTGCTTCATGATGGGCCGCGAATTTGACGTGGCCAGGCTTATGCATGAGGAGATGTTCGTCCGCTGTAAGGTTTAGATGTATGGTTTCTTCTTCCCATCTCTAGTCACCAGATTGTACCTTGCAGCTGGAGTACTAGGAAACATGGAGGTGGATGGCAGAGTGCCAACCGCGTACGCCTTCAGAGCTGATAGGGTCACTATTGGAAAGGAAGCAATGGTCGTTGATGATGAGAATAAGGAGAATGAGTTGGATGAGGAAGTTGAGGAGGAATAGCAACAAAATGTGGAGGAGGATCAAGAACATATGGAGGAGGAGTAGCCCATTCAGGCACAGGCTGGTGATGTGGAGGGCTCGTCTAGGGCCCGTCGGATTTGTAGGCTAGACCACCTGGAGCAGGACATGGTGGAACTGCGCACTTCAGTCACAGACCTGGGTGCGCGAGTTGATGTTGTAGCTACCCAACAGAAGAAATTTGAAAAGAAAATCATAGGCTGGCTCTGAGCCCTGGGTCGCGCTTGTCATCTGGACCGAGGGACAGTCTCCGACCAGGACTGAGCTTTCAGGGAAGTCCTTTACGTCTCTGTTTATTTTGATTTCCATGGGGACATGTCCTCATATTAAGTGTGGGGTGGGGGAAGGATTCCCCTGTGCATGTATATATGTAGATCAAAAATGGGTAGTTGTTTTCCTCAATTTTCTTGTCAGTTAGCATAATTGTTAGTTGTTTTCATTATTTTCTTTTGAGTTGTTTTTTGCTTTTGTGTTTCTGATTGTAAATAGTAGTGTAATTAATTAAGTCGTCTTGTCCCGACAACAGATCCCTTTCGACGGGGTTCTTGAGGGTCTAAGTAGACAAAAAAAAAAAAATAGAAAATAGAGTGGACTCTTCCTGATGACAGACTTCTTAGGCAGTTTTCTTGAGGGAAGCTAGTCCAAAGAAAACACCAAAAAGATTTTTTATTTTCTTTTTAGGTAGTGTAGCAGCTCCCCCTTGGTTTTTCTTTTGACCGCGGTTCTTTTCCAAGGATTTAGCTTGAACCGGGTATAGTAAGTTATTATTTTATTTTTAGTTGTAAGGTGTTTTGGGCAAGGAGCTAAAATAAGAGAAGCATCCCTTAGCATTGTTACACCCAAACACAAAAGACCCAAGAGTGTGATGCTTAGGCTCATTTGTTGACTCTTGTGGATTGCCTTAAATTTGTATGTGGTAACTGACTTGAACGCTCGGTGAGAGTGTCTTGATAAGCTAATCTAGAGTGAGTCATGTGCCATATGCGTGTGAGGTGTCGCATTGTATTCTATGTCCACATTTGATGCCTAGAACTTGCCCTGTGTGTTTGCAAAGCGAAATAGTAGTTTATTCAGTCTTAGAAGTGATATAGGAATTTCTTTGTTAAGCCAGATATAAAAGTGTATCCACCTGATTGTAATTTACCACAGTTAACCCCTTTGAGCTTATAAGCATGTTTATTTGGCAACCACATTACAAACCTTACCCAATTGCTTGAATGGCCTGTCTGTTTGAACTCTGTACCTCCCATGAGCACTTGAATTGTTAGAGATCATGTAAAAGTCAAAGTGTGGGGTGGTGGTTTGGTTTTTGAGTGAAATCAAAGAAATAGAAGGAAAGGTGCAAAAGTGTGAGAAAATAAATGAAAGAATAAGCGCCACTTGAAAAAAGAAGAGAAGGGACAATGAATAAATGCAGTCCTTAATAAGTGGTGAATCGATAAAATTGCACCTAAGGGAGTTTGGGGTAAATATAAAGAGAAGTGTGGTGGAAATTCTGGCCGGGCATAAAAATGGTCTGAAAGATAAAGTAATTGTATTAAAAGTGCATAGGAATGTTAGTCACTATATCTAAATATATCCTACCTGTCCCTTAGCCTACATTAAAACCAAATGAAGACCTAATTGATCTTAGACTGAATGGGCTCGATTAGTAGAGTATTACACTACGGGCAAGCATATGGTGTATCTTTGTGGCATATGAATGTTCTCTCCGAGAGTGAGTGAATTCTTTCTATTTGAGTTCCTACATGTTCTTGATATTATTCTTGTGGTCTCGTATGTGTGATGTAAGGGTACTTGATTCATGACAGAAAGGTAAGTCCTGACCTCTGTGTAGAGTACTTTGAGGAAGTAGGAATATTGCATGGCATGTGAGAGTCGACCATTGAGACATGGATGTTACGCTACTAGGTATAACCCCTGTAATATGTTCGTGGTGTGACACATTAGGGAAATGCTTGATGAAAGGACCTTTGTAGAGTATAGTGGATTGCTCGGGGACTAGCAATGATTTAAGTGTGGGGTGTTGATAATAGGCTAAATTCACGTAGTTTAGTGTATATTTGTACTCCAACTTAATGATGCTTCAATGTCTTCGGAATGTGAAATGATGTTAAAATGGCTTTAATTGTTGATTTTATGTTTCGCAGGAGCTAAATGCGCTTATGAGGACCTAGGATGGTCTTTGGAGCCAAATTGAAGGACAAAGGCCCTTGAAGTATTTAACGAGTGAAAAGAAGGAAGAAAATTGCTGGGACATATTACAAGTCCACTAGCGCGGTCTTAGTACGCCCATTAGCGCGACCGCGCTAGTCCAGCGATCCCCATGCATAATGTTTAGCCATTAGCGCGCCCAGTAGCACGGGCGCGCTAGTCGAGTCAAACGCGTTATTTTCCAGGGGTAGAATTGGAAGTTTGGGGAAATTCCACTTAACCTATATAAGGTACAACTCGCCCAAAAGAGGGAATTAATCAGGTTTAGAGTCTTGTTCAAGAAAAGCAAAGGCAAGAGGCAATGAGGGCAATTGGGGATCAAATCTCATCTCTCTTCCTTGTATTTTTGTCATTGTTGATGAATTCTTCTATTGTTATTTTTAGTACAATTATGAGTAGCTAATCTATTTCGTCTAAGGTTTTGGTGGAGCCCGTTGAGGATGAACATCTTGTTATATTAATATAGTTTGCTTGGTTTCAATCACTATTTGTTCAACTAAGTTCTTATTGTAGTTGATTGAAGGGCCCTCAATTAGCTGTGCCTATTTAGTATGTATCTGCTCAGGAGAGAGTACATATTTCGGTAGTTGTTGAACAACACCACTCCCAAAGTATAAGAGGATCCATAACCGAGGGTTTAATGGTTGGATTAGGGATAACAATACCTTGGGTACAATCTAAAATGAGCTATAATAAAAGCAAGCTAGCGTAGCTCGGGAGAGTGCGTCTAGTAAATTGTCAAAATTACTCAGGAAAGATTTACGGTAGCAAGAGTGCTCATGATTGATAGAGATAATTAGGCTAAACAATAGGAAATATACAAGAAGGGAGTTCATCAGCGGGGGAAACCATAACCTTAGATCCTTCTCGCATTTGTTTACAACTCAGTATTAGTTATATTTTAGTCTATTTAATTTCATTCAGTTTTAGTTAGTAAAAATACCAACAAATTGTTATTCTTAACCTTTGGGAAGTTGATTACGAAGAATCGAGTGAGTTTCATAACGATAATTTACAGTTTAATTCCCTGTGAGATTCGACTCTGGGCAAAATACTAAGATTATATTACGCCCACTTAGTCTTTTTATAAGACATAGTTGAGCGTGATTATGCATCATTGGAGGAATAGGGGGTAGGTGACTTCAGATCTATGGAGGGATCTATCAAGATGAGTACACCCGTTGAAGATGGGAGTGTCGCACAAGGAGGGTATGAGATGGTTCGTGGGTTTGAGACAATGTGGTCTTGTGAAATGGGGTCACTCAGGATGTGTGTGCACTGAGTTCATTATGTTATGAATGGAGCCATTTTTATTTTTAAGGAAACAAAAATCCAGAGTAAATTTGAAGGAATTGGTTCGGTTAGCAACGGTTGAATTGGCCTGATGTTGTCAATGATCAGTTCCTTGAGCGTGTTAAGTTATGCATGTGATTTGTGGTGGTATGGAAGTGAATCCCGGAAGGGTTATGGAGATCTAGACCACTACCTGAGGATTTATTTACCGCGTTATGGGAATTCGGTTGCGCGTGCATTGATTTTCTGAGATTACCTAAGTAAAAGGTTTCTACATGATGAAGTATCTATCCTATTAGTGGTTCAGAAGTTATGATGAAATTCTTGTAAATTTGCGTATTGGCATGATTAGGTACAGTGGGTAGCATGGGAATCGGAAGCCGAGGATCAAGGTTGACATTTGGTGTTGGCAGAAATATCACGAGCTCGGATGAGCGAGAAAGAATTCAGATGGTTAGAGTCAGCTGGTATTGTTTCTGGCGTCACCTGAGATCGGTGTCTTGTGTGGGAGGCTTTGCGTACTGATAGTGGATTCTTGATTGCTTTGCAGCGTTTGTGAGCCCGGAGGCAGGGATGTGCAGACTCGTTGGCTGGTCCGGAAGGTCGTGAGAGCATGTCCTACGGGAAGATAGTATAAGTGTAACATGTAGTCACTTGATTGATTGAAGACTTAAAATCAAGTGTGGAGATTTTTGGTACTATCGCTAATGTGAGGATTTATGCCTGAAGGGCACTTGGTTCGTTTGGTTGTGGACTGTGGAAGTGTGTTCTGGACCTGACGGTTTTTCTTGTGTGTTAGGGTTTATTATGGATCCTTGAAAGGTTATTAGCCCGGTGGGATAAAATAAGAATCGGTTTGAGGCCCGTGGATGGAGCTAAAATATGAATGTGGGCTCTATATCAGGCCGGATGTGTTCATTTTAGCATAGAGCTCCTTATAGAGGAGTATTCAGATGTGGGATGTTATTTCGTCGTCGACTATTTCATGTAATACTATATTGTGTTGTGTGATTTATGAAACGGCCTGATAAATTGCACATGTGTTGAGGTTCCGCGTAGCGATGGTGTTATGTGAGAAGAATGGCTCTCGAGATGCAGATCATATGTCGCACCTTAGTCGTGCTTGAGTTTTGTAGTGTATGGCGCTATCCGTCTCCCCAGGGAATGGTATTATGCACTTCGCGTGCTTATGGTCGATATTTGGGTATTTCGTAGTTATGAGGATTTTGCTCGATAAGTATTTTCTTATAGATTATTATGTGTGGACTGTGTGGCACGGCGCCACGAGTATCATGTGTGGATCATGTGGCACGCCTCCACGGGTATCATGTGTGGATCGGGTTGCACGCCACAATGGTATCATGTGTGGATTGGGTTGCACGTCGCAATAGTGCGATGTTGAGAACAGTTTGCTGTATCTATTATTGTGTGTGTTGCTTCTCATTTTCTGAGCAAGGTTCATAACACCTTTTCAGTTGTTACAATTACTTACGTAGGTTTAGTTCTTTCCAGAGTTCGTTTCCTTATGTATCACATTCGTGTTTGCAGCTTGTTGGCACATTCTGGCATCATATGAGATTTTTGGCAGTGTCTGAAGTGGCTTATTGCCTAGGCAACTTATACTGGGTGAGACGAGATTATTGGATCTGAGATCAGTGTGATTGGATTATATGAAGCATATTAAAGGGAAAATACCATTATTTTGGTTCATAATGGGGTGATGATTCTAGTCAAGAGGAGAGGCTCAATGATTTGTGATTTAGCAAATGGTTATGAGTTTCTACACAT
The DNA here is from genome assembly GCA_005239505.1 of Nicotiana paniculata. NCBI lineage: Eukaryota > Viridiplantae > Streptophyta > Magnoliopsida > Solanales > Solanaceae > Nicotiana > Nicotiana paniculata. Next base: position 46,472 of record ML344823.1, on the reverse strand, counting down.
CTCTTTTGTCGCGACAATATTGCAAAAGCTAAAACGGGACTTACTTGCATCATGGGGTGTGTTGTGGGCATCAGATTCGTGTAATTGTGACTATTATTGTCATAAAGTTTTACTATGGTCAGGTGAATTAAGAAATGCATGATGTGGATTCAGCACAGGTATGCAATCATACATTGGCACATCGTGTAGTGATGGACACAGTATTTGTATGTTGGGAACGGACCTGGTAGAGGATTTCAGATGTCAGAATTCAGACCTAAGGCTTATTTGACTAAACGAAAAGGAGAAATAGCAGGTTGAGCGTACGTGCTTAACTGGGTTGTGGTAACACGGGTAGGTGCCCGAGGTGTTAAACAATAGTTTTGGATAACTCAGGAGCAGTACTTAGCACGTTCGAGGACGAACGTATGTTTAAGTGAGAGAGAATTTAACGACCCGACCTATCGTTTTGAGCTCTAGCGCGTCGTTCAGCAGTTTGAGGCCTTGAGTAGCTTTACTTCAGGTATTATCACTTGCATGCATGGTCGAAATTGAATTTCGGGAAGTTCGGAGTTGATTTGGAAATAAAATTCTCATTTTGGAAGTTTTAAGTTGGAAGAATTGTCTAAAGTGTGATTTTTGAGGAAATGACCTCAGAATTGGGATTTGAAGATTCCAACAGGTTCATATGATGATTTTGGACTTGAGCGTATGTACTGATCGAGGTTTGGATGACTCGGGAGAGTTTCGGCACCTATTAAGGAAGTTGGCATTTTGGAAGAATTTTATAAATTTGGGTTGAGGTGTATTTCAAAGTTATCGATGTCCTTTTGGGATTCCGAGTCTGGGAATATCTCCATATGGTGATTCTGATACTGAGAGCGCGTCCGGAAGTGGATTTGGACGCCCATATGTCATTTCCGGGGTCATTTGGCGAAAGTTATAAATTTGAAGGTTTTTGAGAAGTTTGACCGGGAGTGGACTTTTTGATATCGGGGTCGGATTCCGATTCTGGAAGTTGGAGGTGGTCCGTAATGTCGAATGTGACTTGTGTACAAAATTTGATGCCAATCGGACGTGATTTGATAGGTTTTGGAATCAAATATTGAAATTGGAATTTCTTAGTTTCATTAGACTTGAATTGGGGTGTGATTCATGTTTTTAGCGTTGTTTGATGTGATTTGAGGCCTCGACTAAGTACATGATATCTTTTGATACTTTTCAGTATGTTCAGACGGGGTCCGGAAAGACTCAGGGGAGTTTGGGGGTGGTTTGGGACTATTTCTAGGCCATTTTTTAGCTGCTGGTTTTTGGCTACAACAGTTTTCTACGTGATCACCGGGAATTGGTAGTGATCGCGATGAGTAAAGTGAGAGAAATTGGCCAGTGCTTCGCGATCGCGGATGGCCACTCGCGATCGCGTAGAGGAAAGTTTCTGCTGCACTGACCCGACTTTAGAAGCTTGTATCTTGGAATCTATAAGTAATTTAGAGATGATTCAAAAGTGAAAGTTGTAGCCCTTTGTGTCTAGTATTTAGAAAAATTCAAACCATTTGGCATTTTGAGTTGTGTACAAAAAATAATGAGTGGTATGCTACAGCCTATCCAGGAAGATGAAGAAGAAATTTGTGTTGCACAGGGCTGACTTTGGCAGCTTATATCTAGAAATCTATAAGGAATTGGGAGATGACCAAAATATGAAAGTTTGTCGATCTTGGTGTCTAGTTTTCAAAACATTAAGATATTTGCAATTTAGATTTTTTTACACAATGTTATGACCATTATACTAGAGGATGTCTGGAAGAGCTGAGCATTTGTTATTCGCGATCGCGAAGGAAAAATTTTGGGATGAGAAATATTGTGCTTCGCGATCGCGAAGAGTAAATACCTGGGCAGAAGCTATATTTCGAGGTTTTGACCATTTTTAACATATTTGGAGCTATGAAGCTCGGATTGAATCGATTGTTTAGGTGATTTTTACCATATGGGTTGGGGTAAGTATTCTATACCCGAAAGTAATTATACTTCATGATTCTATGATTGATTTCATCATTTAATTTCGGATTTGGGATGAAAAATTGGGGGAAAATTTGAGAAAAATTCTTAGACCGAATTTTGGGGTTTTGATCGTGATTTTGGTATCGGATTTGAGCACATTTGGTATGGTTAGACTCGTGAGTGAATGAGTGTTCATAATTTGGGATTTTTACACGATTTCGAGACATGGTCTCGGGGAGCCTTTTTGGGCGCTTTTCCTATTTTCTTGCCTTAGCTTCGAATTCATTAGCTAAAATAGTTACTTGTAGTTATATTAACGTTATGTAATTTATTTGATTAGGTTTGGCCATTTAGAGTTGGATACTCGTGGCAAGAGCGTGGTTTCAGATTGATTTGAGCTTGGTTCGATGTAAGTAGCTTGCCTAGCCTTGTGTGGGGGAACTTACCCTTAGGATTTTGGTACTGTTTGATATATGAGCGTCGTGCACGTGAGGTGACGATTATGTACATGGGATATTTGTTGTAAACTCCATTTTTCACTAAATCATAACTTGTTTCTTTTCTTGTTTGAACTACATTAGCTTATGTAATTACCTTGCGTAGATTAGGAAAGCATGCCTAGGTGTCTTGACTGTCTATTTGAACTCAGTGCAACATGTTTAGTGAAACTCCTATTTTTTGTTCTTTTCTTGGGTTGAACATAGCTTAAACAGTAGATTTTCTTGTTGTAGCCGTTGTGTTTATTGGTTGAGCTGCATATTTACTTTGGGACTACAAAATGCATTCCGGGAGATCCTCCAGCACTGCATATTTACTTTGGGACTACAGATGTATTTCGGGAGATCCCTTGTACTGCATATTTACTTTGGGACTGCGGACTTATTTCGAGAGATCCCCCTATACTGCATATTTACTTTGGGACTACGGACATATCCCGGGAGATCCCCCTGTACTGCATATTTACTTTGGGACTACAGACGTATTTCGGAAGATCCCCCTGTACTGCATATTTACTTTGGGACTACAGAAGGATTCCAGGAGATCCCCCTGTACTGCATATTTACTTTGGGACTACAGACATATTCCGGAAGATCCCCCTGTACTGCATATTTACTTTGGGACTACAAGACGACATCCCAGGAGATTCCCCCTGTTGTTATTACTATGTTCTAAGCCGAGGGTTTTCGTGACTTCTTTTCCTGGAGATTTTCCATATTTATTTTAGTGCAATATATATATATATATATATATATATATATATATATATACTGCTAGGGCCCTGACCTGACCTCGTCACTACTCGACCGAGGTTATTCTTGGCACTTACTAAGTACCATTATGGTGTACTCACGCCCTTCCTGCACAAGTTTTCGTGTGTAGATCCAACTACCTCTTGTCCGCCGCAATATTAGCCAGCATCAGCAGCCACTAGTGACTTCGAGGTATATCTGCACGCGTCCGCAGATCCTCGGAGTCCCCCTCTATATTTATTTGTTTTCTCCTGTACTTCTTAGACTCTTGTGTAGCAGAATGTGGATAGATTTTGTAGAGCTTATGACTCATGGTTCCGGGTTTTGGGAAGTATTGTGCATAATTGGCAAAAAAAGTCTTACTTGTATATGCTGAGCGACATTTTTACCATTATATATTAGTTTTGAAGCTTAGTTAGTTTTTATTATTCCTTACTTCGGTTATTTAAAGGTTAATAGTCTTACCTAGTCGTAGCGACTAGGTGCCATCACGCCGTCTTTCGGAGGGGAAAAAATGGGTCGTGACATCCGCATAAAGACAAATAATAACACGTGTACCATCTGACATTTTGTATAAACACATTTATCTACGTCAATGGATGAAAAACCATCATTATCAATACTTGATCAAAATTTTCATGTCACTGTTTAGGTGCTTGCTTTAGACCATACAAAGATTTTAAAAATTTATACACTTTATTTTCTTGGCCAGACACTATACAACCTTCAGGTTGCTCTATGTAAATTTCCTTTTCTAAATCACCATTAAAAAAATATATAATTTTAACATCCATTTGGTGAATAAAAAATTTATAAATAGAAGCTAAGGCAAGTAAAATACGAATTGAGGAAATTCTAGTCACATGAGCATAATTATCAAAATAATCAACATTTTTCTTTCTAGTAAAATCTTTTGCAAGAAGTCCAACTTTATATTTATCAATAGAACCATCCAAATCGAGTTTCTTCTTAAAAATTCATGTACAACCAATGGGTTTAGCTCCAGGAGGTAAATCAACTAAAATTCAAGTTTTATTTTGTAAAATTGAATTGAATTCTACATCAATAGATTCTTTCCAAAATAAGGCATCAGAGGAAGAAATAACTTCAGAATATGTCAAAGGATCAGTATCCACAAGATAAGTATAAAAATCATTACAAAAAACTTTTCATTTCCTTGGTCTTTTGCTTCTTCTTAAATCCTCACTTCTAAAATCATTTTGAATAATAGGAACACGAGTAATACAATCACTTGGAATAATAGGAGCAACATAAATATTCTCAAATTTTAAAAGAAATATATTTTTAAAAAATTTCGTATTTTTTTGGAACAATAAAATTGTGTTCAAGCACATCACTTTTGACTACTAAAAATTTATATGTTGCACTGCTTTCAACTTACCCAATAAATATAGTATCATATGTTTTAGACCCTATTTTTCTTCTCTTAGGACCGTGTCACATAACTTTGGCAAGGCATCTCCACATTTTCAAATATTTCAAGTTAGGCGGATAGCCCTTCAACAACTCATAAGGAATTTTACACGTGTTTTTATAAGGAATCCTATTTTATAAATGACAAGCAGATAAAATGGCTTCACCCCAAAGATTATTCGGAGCACCAGAACTAACAAGCATACTATTCATCATTTCCTTCAATACCCTGTTTTTTCTTTTCGCTACACCATTTGATTGTGGAGAATATGGCGGAGTTATCTCGTGAATATTGCCTTCTTTCTCACAATATTCATTTAACAAAATAAATTCATCATCTCTATCAGATCTAACTCTTTTGATTTTGTTATCCAATTGATTTTCTAATTCAAATTTATAAATTAAAAACTTATCAAAAGCTTCATCTTGATTTCTCAACAAATAAACTTTTGTATATCTAGAAAAATCGTCTATAAAATTCACATAATATTTTTCCCTCCTCTAGTCATAGTTTGTTTCAAGTCTCCTAAATCAGTATGGATTAAACATAACAATTCAGATTCTCTAAACAAAGAAGTACATGATTTTTTAGTTTGTTTAGCTTCTGTACAAACTTTACGCTTATCAATATTTGAAATAAGACCTTCAGAATGCATCTTCTGAATATAAAATAAACTAATACTTTAGTATGCCATAAATTTAAAGAGTCAATCAAATAAGCAGTAGTACTAGCATTTTCATTGATAACATTGAGTACAAATAAGCCATGATTATCATAACCCTTGCCAACAAAATTATTATTCTTGATCAACACGACCTTATCAGATTCAAAAGAAACCTTCACCCCCACTTTTCCTAATAATCCCACAGCGACCAAATTGGTCCAGATATTAGGAACATGCAACACATCATTCAATGCCAAAGTTTTGCCAGATATGAGTTTGAGAAGAACTTTGCCTTTTTCAAGAACTGGAGTAGTCCTTGAGTCACCAAAATATACAACCTCTTATCCTTCCTCAACTTGGGTGTAAGACACAAAGTCTTTTTTGTTAGCACATATATGCCTAGTGGCACCAGAATCTAGCACCTAGTCTTTCACATTGGCCACAAGGTTCACTTGGGAAACAACCGCAATAATTATATCATCCACTTTGGCTTCAGTCAAATTTACTTTAGCCTTAGCGGGATTGTCATCCCAAACCGTTTCTGGCATTGAGCAACATAGCGGCCAGGTTTGCCACACACAAAACAATTACCTTTTTTCTTGAAGATTTAATTGTTAGTTTTGGGCTTATAACCATTTCTCTTGTCATTGTTGTTGTTTGATTTTCTCTGCTTCTTGTTGTCGTCCATAAGTTTGCTTCTAGTAGCAATCTTTTTTCCTTTGTCAGTACCAACTTGCTTGCGGTTAAAATTATCTCCAACAAAAGCCTCAATTTTTAAAACATCAGGAAAAGTTTTGGCATAAGTAATTGGTGATGCAACAACAATAGAAACAGTTGGTACAGCAGGTATAATAGCATCAACAACAACATTAACAACGGTATTCTCCATAATAATGTGATATTTTTAAGATTGTTGAAAAAATATTAGATTATGGAGAATAAGATTTAGCTTGAGGCGTGTCAAAGACACTGTCCTTGAGGATATTTCGCCCACACCGTGATGAATAAAATTAGGCATATCCCCCATAATTCAACAAGATCTTCTATATAACTAGGAACAGAAACAACAAAGATTAATGAAAAGAAAACCCAGCACAAAAAAAGGAAAGAAAAGTTTTAACTTTATTTTTCACTACTTTCAAAAGATGAAAAACAATAAAGTATATATAGTCCAAAACCTTCACAATCTGATAGAACAAAACTTCAAGCCATAAGACTTTTCAGTTACAATACGTTAACAAACAAAAGTAAGATATAAAAGCTTTTCAGTTACAACACGTTTACAACACAAAGTAACGTATAAAAATTATCATTTAATTTTCAGATTTTGTTTGTCAAAGATTCAATTCAAACTTATCAAATTAGGGTTACAAATATATTTAAAATAATTACTATAATAATGACTCATTAATATAATAGTAAGAAAATGAATCTAGACATAGTTTTTGAATATTTCTTTTTGAGATATCAAAAGTATTTTCTATTAAAAAAAACCTCTTAATTATTATTTTCTTAAGGAGTGTATAACATACAAACACCACAGATAATTTGAGACGGAGGGAGTACTGATTATGTGAAGTATCAGAAAGCCATTAATTACAATATCATTTATTCAATTATGGATGGTTTGGTTCATAGTTAAATTATATAAAAGAATTATCTTTTAGTGAATAGTAATAATACAAAGATTGCTCTATGGTGAGAAAATAATTGTACGCATTTTGATACAACAAACAATAATTCATTAAAGCTCTCTTCTATATGTGTGTTTAACAAAAGAATCGGATTCTTAGTCAAAGCTATTTTAAGAAGTACTCGGGCTTCTGATAACCAAGAAAGTTCACTAAGAACAACAATAGAAATTAGACTTGTAAAATATGAAAACAATAAATGCACAGAAATGTAAATATATTTCAGTAATGGTTCGAACGTGTCTCTGCAAGTGAGGTCTTACTCATTTTTATAGGGAATTTCTTAATATAACGTCTACTCTTCTTAATGATTGAGCATTAATAAATATTTATATCATTAATTTACAATAGGTAATTGTAACTGTTGCGTGAAGATTATGTAGTGTTTAGCTCATTGATTGAAGATCTATGAATCTGCCCTTTATTCTGCCCTGGTTCTTTCTAACCGTGTCTCTTCAACTCCTCAATTAGACCGGAGCTTCCGCTTCTAATTATCTCTTGGGTGTTTACCCCGTAACTCTTTGTCCCATACCTCTTTCTAAGCTTTCATCCAGCTGTCACTCTTCCATTGATCCACGTATATTACTTTGTCATCGAAGATATTACACGTGTAATGTCTATTTTTTACCAATAAACATAGTCCTCTCACTTACCATTTATTTATCAATTGAATATTTGGTAAGTGGATACTCATTTATGGCAGGAATTTTTTGCCGATGTTTTATTCGTACCATTGCATCTGTCTTTGAACGTACGCGTTGCTTGTCACTTCTATTAAATGCACATGCCACGTGGTGATTCCAGATTGGTTCTGCAATTCATCAGTGCACTTTAGGGCTTTTTGCGACTGCATCAGTCACGAAGTGACAGTTTTAATAATGATTTTCACATCAGTATCTTTCCATTTTTTGACGGTTGCCTTCGTGTATAAATACCCCTTTTTCCTTTGCTTCTATGAAAAAATTCTAACTTTATTTTGCTGCTTACAAGTCCTTATTTCATGCTACTATATCTTCTTTAAACCAAGACCCCAAAAAAGTAATAATAGTCGATGAACTATCTCTTTCTTCTGCTCCGATCCGGAGTAGGAGCGGCGGTAAATTAAGGAGTTTGGGCTCAAGACCTTCTAGAGGGTATTCTTCTTCTCAACGTAACATTAATCCTCCACCAACTTTTAGGGTTATTGTTACTCCATCTTCATCTAGGGCTAGAGCTTCTAGATCTTCTTCTAAGAGTAGAGAGTCCAGTGAACCACTTCGCGAACCAAAGGTTGATGAGATTGTACCCGCTGCATTTTCTTTCGTAAATGACAGTTAAGCCATAAGAAAACATCTTTCTTCCATGACGTCTCATGATCGCGCTGATCTTTACCCTACTCAAATTATTGAGGGTTTGATTTCTCTTGTGCGCAGAGACTGTTATTGGTAATTTGATTTCCCGGTCTTGGTCCCCAATGAAAATCAAAGGATAACTTCTTACAAAGCAGGCTATTCTTTTGTATATACCTACCCTTTTACTTTGGGTTTCAGGCCTTCCATCGACCCTGTCATTATAGAGTTTTGTTGATTTTTTAACATGTGTTTGGGAAAAATAGGTCCTATCGTCCGGAGGGCAGTAGCATGCCTCAGTTATTTGGCTAACTTAGCTTCACTTCCTTTTACCTTTTATCATCTAATTCACTTCTACTCTCCCAAGTTATTTCGCCAAGGAATCTTTACTCTTGTGGCTAAGAGTAAGAGAGTTTTAGTCATTCCTGGTGATGATAAAGATAGATGTTGGTATGCCAGTTTTGTTGCTACCCCTGCAGGTGGATTAGTAGGTGAAGAAAATTTACCCTTCTCTGAGAAGTGGAACTTTGCACTTATGTTTTTGTTTACTCACTTATTTCCTTATTCATGATAGATGTTTAGTACCATGACTGTTTTTGTCTTTTTTCAGCAACCATGGGAACAGTCGAGGAGATTTCCGATTTTTATGGTTGGGTAGAAAAATTATTTTTGATCACTCTAATGAAAAAACGTTCTTGGAAATACCTTTCAGCAAGGTTTGGTTGGAAAGTAAAAACCCACGGTAGGTTTTTTTTTTACGTTTCCTTTTCTCTTTTTTTGAACTTCTCTAATCCCTTTTGTGTGTTAGGGTTTCCCGCTCGTGGTGTCACCGCTGCTGCTATAACTACTTCGAAGCTCTCTTTGGCGCTCAAGAAATTATCTTAAATTCTTCTTCGTCAAAAAGGAAAGCGGATAGGACTCAAACCTTAGAAGATGAGGAGGAGCATGAGGAAGGCTCGTTGGTTCGTAGGCCACAAGCAAGAAGAAGAGTCATGTTTGATGACGAATCTGCTCCTCTTATTGGTCCATCTTCCGTGCCTGAGCCTGATCATTCTACCCCTGCATACTCTGAGGAGGAAACTCCTTCTGCAGCCATTGAGTCAGTTAAGCAATTGTTCCATCAAGGTTTTGGCTCAATTTCAGAGGACGCCTCTTGCCATCTTTCCTCCTTCTACTCCAGTGGAACTTCAGTCTGTCGTGCCTGTTGTTGTTTCTGCTTCCCCGTTTGTGCCACCCGTGGATTCTTCATCTAACCCTACTACTGTGCCTTCTATTATTGAACTAGGGTCTTCTAGCAATGGGGAGATGAAGCGAATTATGATCTAGGTTCCTGCGGAAGGTAGTCTCTTAAATAAATCAGGCCATGCGGATATGTGGTTGAAGCCTTTGATTGGCCCGGTTGAAAAGTAAAAATTGGAAAGTCATAGCTCCTTCATGAAGATGAATGAGGTTGTACACTCATCTTTGAAGGTAACCTTCCTGTTATTTCTTCTTAATACTAGTCTTTGCCGTATCTAATTTTCCTTTTTTTGTGTAGATCAATCTCATTGGTACAGAGTTGATGAAAAGGATCGTACATACGAAACAGTTAACGAATGACCACCATAAGGAGGGTGGTAACTGGAAGGAACAATTTGAGAGCCTTCAACTTGATATGGAAGCAGTAGAAGAGGAAAAGAGTACCTTAGAGCAGCATGTTAGAGTGACAGCAGTAGAATTAGCCATTGAGAAGGCTTTGTCGAATCAAGCAGGCAAGGATAAGAACATCCTGGAATCCTCACTTGCAAAACAACTTTCCCGTGCTTCTTAAGAAATAAGAAGCTTGAAGGATTTGCTAAATCAGAAGGAGGCTTATTGTCACAACCCCAAAACACCCGTCGTGATGGCACTTGTCGTGGAATCAGGCAAGCCACACATTTTGTTGAAGTAAGATTATTTTTCAGAAAAATTGTAAATTAAGTAGCAAAAGTATCAACAATAATCCATTTAAAAGTTTAACATCATTAAAACATCATTAAAAAACCAAACCCAGATCTAGTGTCACCGAACAACGAGCTACTATAAATACAATGTAAAAATGTAAGCTAACATAATACTATCTGAAGAAAAATGAAATCCAATAGGAAGACAAAGAATGAGAAGTCGAGGCTGCGATCGCCAACTGCTACATCGAAGACTCCAGGGTACTCTATCAGCCAATCAACCACTGCTACCGGGCCTCGATGAACCTGGATCTACACACAAGGTGCACGGGGTAATGTGAGTATACCAACTCAGAAGTAACGAACCCAAACTATGGGATGAGAGGTAGTGACGAACTAAACCTCAATAATTGTAATGGAAATAGTACACATAATTTAGGCATGTTCACAATTTTAACAGATAATGAAAACAGAATATGACCGATATGATAAGTAACCCAGGTATATCTCAGTACTCTACATGCCAATGTATCAATAGTGTGGAAATGCACCTAATGCTCACAACTCTCACATCGAAGTCCACTCAGTACTGTACATGGCTCTCGGGCCTAAGGAAGATTCATCCCGGATAGTACACAAACACCGGTGACCGTAGTCACTCAATGCTGAGGAAAAAGGCCGATCTAGCCCCACAGAGAAGATCCATCTCCGGAAAACAAAACTCGGACAAGCTCCATGTCCAAGGACGATACATCCCTCACATATCATCAACTTCGGACAAGATCCATGCCCAGGGAAGATCCATCCCTCAATATCAATGCGCTCACTGAAGGTGTAAAGACTTCGGAGGGGCTCCTATTAGCCCAAGTACTATATCAAGACAAAAAAGGCATGATCAGAGTATCGCTGCGGTGTGCAGTCTGATCTCATAACTGTCTCAATAACAGGCTCTCGGCCTCACTTAGTCATTACTCTCCAATCTCACTTCCATGGGCTCACAGATGCATGAACTAGCCCAAAACAGTGATAAATATATAAAATCAACAATTACCGAGACTAAGGCATGAAATGATATGCTATGACAGGACTGAGTATACAAAATCAAATAAACACATAAGGAGACATCAATATACGACCACTCGGGTCTCAGAATTTTCGGCGTGAAGCCCTAGCATTTGACTTAGTATGATTTCTGGCATGTTCACATTAACCACATCAATAAAAGTGCGGATATAAATCCGAAATAGCTACTAGACAGTTTCATGGGATGGGCCAGACCACAAATCACTCGGTGCACGCCCACACACCCATCACCTTAAGTATAGTCATATATCATATAGTTCGGGGTTTCGAACACGCAGAACTCAGTTTGGAAACGTTACTTACCTCAAAACCGGCTAAAATCCTAGCCCTCAATGCCTTTGACTCTAGACTCGGCCTCTGATTGCTCCAAATCTACAAAAAATCATATTTATATGATTAAAATATACGGTCCTTCTCCGCAAGTGCGGCCCGTCCTCATCATATGCGGTCCTTCTCCAGCCTAGCCAATTCCGCATCTGCGACCCACCTACCGCACATGCGACTCCGCATGTGTGGTCAATCCTCGTCATTTGCGGTCTTCCTCCCCTTAGCCATTTGCACTTCTGCGATCCCTCGTCTGCTTCTGCGGACTTGCATCTGCGGTCCCCTATCCGCAGGTGCACAATAACCAAAAGGCTTCACACCAGCAGTTCCAAACTGCCAAAAACCATGTCGATAACCATCCGAACTCATCTTGAGGCCCTTGGAACCTCAACCAAAAGTACCAGCAAGTCATAAATGATCACCCAGAGTTAGTCGAACCCTCGGAACACTCAAAATAACATTGAAACATCAAAGCAACCCATGATTCAAGCCTAAGGATTTTCAAACTTTCAGAAAAAAATCAACGATGCCGAAAATACCCAATACTTGTCTGAATGACCTAAAAATTTGCACACACATCCAAAATGATGCTACGAACCTGTTCCAACTTTAAGAATTACATTCCGACCCCAATAGCTAATTTTCCACTGGCGACCAAAAATTTCCTAAAACTCAATTTCGCCAATTCAAGCCTAATTCTACTCCGGACCTCTAAACCACATTCCTAACACACTCCTAAGTCCTAAATCACCTAATGAAGCTATTCGAGCCCTAAAATCTGCATTCCGAGGTCGTTTACCTAATAGTCCACTTCCAGTTGACTTTTCCAGCCATAAGGCCAACTTAAGAGACTAAGTGTCTCATTTCTCACCACGACCACTCCGGACCCGAACCAACCGACCCAACACATCATAATAGGCTAAGAAATACATGACAAATCAGAAACAGGGGAAACGAGGAAAATCGCACGGAACGACCGGCTGGGTCGTTACATTCTCCCCCTCTTAAATAAATATTCGTCCTCGAATGGGTCTAGAAACATACCTGGAGTCTCAAATAAGTGAGGATATTTGCTCCACATCTCCCGCTCAGTCTCCCAGGTGGAATCCTCCACCGGCTTCCCTCTCCATTGCATCTTTACTGAAGCTATATCCTTAGACCTCAATCTTCTGACTTGTCGACCCAAAATAGCCTCTGGCTCTACCTCATATGACATATCACCCTCAAGATGAACCGTTCTGAATTCCATAACATGAGATGGGTCGCCAACATACTTCCGAAGTATGGAAAAATGAAACACCGGATGGACACTCGATAAGCTGGGTGGCAAAGCAAGTTTATAGGCCACCTCTCCAACCCTCTGAAGCACCTCAAAAGGCCCAATGAACCGGGGACTCAAATTGCCCCTCTTCCCGAACTGCATAACACCCTTCATGGGTGACACCTTCAGTAGCACCTTCTCCTCAACCATGAAAGACACATCCCGGATCTTCCGGTCTGCATAACTCTTCTGCCTAGACTGCGCCATGTGAAGCCGCTCCTGAATCAACTTCACCTTATCCAACGCATCCTGTACCAAGTTTGTGCCCAATAGCCTAGCCTCACCCGTCTCAAACCAACCAACTGGAGATCTACACCTCCTACCATATAAAGCCTCGTACGGAGCCATCTGAATACTCGAGTGATAACTATTATTATATGCAAACTCCGCGAGTGGCAGAAACTGGTCCCATAAGCCGCCAAATTCAATGACACAAGCACGCAACATGTCCTCCAGAATCTGAATAATGCGCTCTGACTGCCTATCCGTCTGAGGATGAAATGTTGTGCTCAACTCGACCTGAGTACCCAACTCTCTCTGCACGACCCTCCAAAACTGAGATGTGAACTGAGTACCTCTGTCAGAAATGATAGAAATTGGAACACCATGCAACCGGACAATCTCCCTGATATAAATCTCAGCTAACCACTCCGAAGAATAAGTAGTACCAACATGAATGAAGTGCGACTTGGTCAACCGATCCACAATGACCCATATAGCATCGAACCTCATCGAAGTCCGTGGGAGCCCAACTACAAAGTCCATGGTGATCCGCTCCCACTTCCACTCCGGAATATCCAACCTTTGATGCAACCCACTTGTCCTCTGGTGCTCATACTTGACCTGCTGACAGTTGAGACACCGAGCTACAAACTCCACAATATCCTTCTTCATCCGCCTCCACCGATAATGCTGTCTCAAATCCTTATACATCTTTACGGCACCCGGATGGATGGAATATCGCGAGCTATGGGCCTCTACTAGAATCAACTCTCGAAGCCCATCCACATTTGACACACAAATCCGACCCTAGATCCTCATAACCCCATCATCACCAATAACTACATCCCTGGCATCACCTCGTCCGACCCTGTCCTGAAGAACGAGCAAGTATAGGTCATCATACTGGCGCTCTCTGATCCGGTCATAAAGAGAAGACTTGGAAGCTACACGAGCTAATACCCGACGGGGCTCTGATAGATCCAATCTCACCACCTGGACTGCTAAGGCCTGAACATCAAGTGCTAATGGTCTCTTTGTTGCTGGAAGATATGCTAGACTCCCCAAACTCTCTGCTCTGCGACTCAAGGCATCGGCCACTACATTGGCCTTCCCTGGATGGTATAGAATAGTGATATCATAGTCCTTGAGAAGCTCCAACCATCTCCTCTGACGCAAATTCAGATTCTTCTTCTTAAACAGATACTGCAGAATACGGTGATCAGTGAAAACCTCACAATGCACCCCATACAAATAATGACGCCAAATCTTCAAGGAGTGAACAATGGCTTCTAGGTCGAGATCATGCACTGGGTAATTCTTCTCACGAGTCTTCAACTGGCGTGAGGTATAGGCAATCACCCTACCCTCCTTCATCAAAACACAAAAAATGCTTATCCTCGAGGTATCACAATATATGTTATAAGAACCTGAAGCTGATGGCAATACTAACGCTGAAGCTGAGGTCAATGCAGTCTTGAGCTTCTGAAAGCTCTCCTCACACTCGTCTGACCACCTGAATGGAGCACCCTTCTAGGTCAATTTGATCAAGGGCGAAGCAATAGAAGAAAACCCCTCCACAAAGTGACGGTAATATCCCGCCAAACCAAGGAAGCTCCTAATCTCCGTAGCTTAGGATGGTTTGGGCCAACTCTGCACCACCTCTATCTTCTTCTGATCAACCTGAATACCTTCACTAGACACCATGTGCCCCAAGAAAGCTACTGAGCCAAGCCAAAACTCATACTTGGAGAACTTTGCATAAAGTTTCTCCTCCCTCAATCTCTGTAAAACAACTCTCAAATGTTGAGTGTGCTCCTCCTGGCTACGAGAATATACCAGGATGTCATCAATGAACACAATAACAAAAGGATCCAAGTACGGCTAAAACACGTTGTTCATCAAATGCACGAACGCTGCTGGGGCATTGGTCAACCCAAAAGACATCACCATAAACTCTTAGTGACCATAACAAGTCCTGAAAGCTGTCTTGGGAATATCAGGATCCCAAATATTTAGCTGATGATACTCGAATCTCAAATCAATCTTAGAGAACACTCTGGCTCCGTGAAGCTGGTCAAACAAATCATCAATACGAGGCAAGAGATACTTCTTCTTGACTGTAACCTTGTTCAAATGCCTGTAGTCAATACACATTCTCATGGAACCATCTTTCTTCTTTACAAATAACATCGGTACACCCCTAGGCAACACACAAGGCCGAATGAACCCCTTATATGAGTTCCTGAAGCTGCTCATTCAATTCCTTTAAATCCATTGGCGCCATATGATATGGTGGAATAGAAATAGCCTGAGTGCCCGGCACCAAATCGATACCAAAATCAATATCCCTGTCAGGTGGCATGCCTGGCAGGTCAGTAGGAAACACGTCTAGAAAATCACGGACCACAGGATTAGAATCAATAGCTGGAGTATCAGCACTGACCCCTCACAAAAGCCAAATACGATAAACATCCCTTTTCTACCATACGCTGGGCCTTAAGGTAAGAAATCACCCTACTAGGCACATACTCAATAGAACCTCTCTACTCAACCCTCGAAAATCCTAGCATCGCTAAGGTCACGGTCTTAGCGTGACAATCTAGAATAGCATGACATAGAGATAGCCAATCCATGCCCAATATCACGCCAAAGTCAACCATGATAAGCAATAATAGATCCACTCGGGTCTTCAGACCCCGCCTAATAGATATCACACACGACCAGTACATACGGTCCACAACAATAGTATCGCCCACCAAAGTCGACACATGAACAGATGTAACTAAGGACTCACGAGGCATATCTAGAAAATGAGCAAAGTATGATGAAACATAAGAATACATGGAACCTAGATCAAATAAGACCGAAGCATCTCGGTGATATACTGAAACATTACTTGTAATCACTACATCTGAGGCCATAGCATCTGGTCTGGCTGGAAGTGCATAAAATCGAGCCTGACCTCCACCTGATCGACCTCCCCCTCTAGGGCGGCCTCTAGCTGATTGGCCCCCACCCCTAGTTGCCTGGGCGGGTGGTGAAGTAATTGGTGCTGAAGCTAAAGGCTGGTTCCTCTTCTGGAATGAACCACCCGAAAGACGGGGAAAAAACCTCTTGATATCACCCAGATCACCACACTCAAAGCAACCACTCTCAACAAATGACGGTGGGGGCTGAAGGGAACCCTTAGCACTAGAATAACCACTAGAAGAACCATGCGCTGAGGAATCCTGAACTGATGGTGGCCGAGATGAAATATGTGCTGGAAAGAGAATTGAATGAGGAACGGCCCGGATGAGAGCTGGGGGACAATGCCCCGATGATGCACCACTGTAGGCTGGGCGGACTGGCTGAGGAGGCCTAAATGAACGACCTCTACTGTGCTAAGATTGACCTCCTGAATGAACACCACTAAAAATACCAGACCCTAGAAGCCTTTTGTCCTCCTCCTCGACTCGCTCCTGGCAGCGAACTGATTCAATCTCTCTAGAAATGTCAACCACCTTCTCAAAAGAAGCTTTAGATACCTTCTCCCTGGTCAAAAAAATGCGAAGATTATAAGTGAGGCCATTAACGAACCTCCTGATCCTCTCCCTATCTGTGGGAACTAGCCAAATAGCATGACGGGCCAACTCGGAGAACCTCATCTCATACTGCATCACGGTCATGTCCCCCTGGCGCAACTACTCGAACTCCTTGCACAGCTCCTCCCTGCGGGACTGTGTTACATACTTCTCCAGGAAAATAATGGAGAACTGATTCCAGGTAAGGGGCTCTGCATCAACAGGGTCTACGCCTCTCATAGGCCTCCCACCAAGCGAGTGCAGCTCCTGAGAACTGGAAGGTAGTAAATGGAACCCCACTGGCTTCCAATATCCCTGCTGTGCGAAGAATCCTCTGACACTCGTCCAAGAAGCGCTGGGCATCCTCGCCCTTAGTACCACTGAAAGTCGGAGGCTGAAGTGTACTAAATCCCTCCAACCTACGCTGCTCATCGTATGCCAAAGATGGGACCACAAAATCCTGGGCTGGGGCAACCGGCTGGGCTGGAGCTATCCCCGGTGTCTGAAGCACCTGGGTAACCTGCTCAGGTGTCCGGGCAGCTGGAGTCTGAGTGCCTCCCCCGGCCTGAAACGTAGCGGCAGTAGTAGACATAGCGACTGCATGTGCAAGACTGGTGCACACCACTAAAATCTGAGCTAGGGTCTTCTGAAGACCCGGAATCACAATAGGCACTGCCGGTGCCTGAGCTGGTCCCACCGGAACATCTGCGGCAGGGACCTAATCCTGAATAATATGAGGGTTCATAGGTACTGCCCTGACTGTTGCGCGGGCTGCACCCCTCCCTTTGCCACGGCCTCGACCGCGGCCTCAGCCTCTCGCTGGTCTTGCCGGTGTCTGGTCACCCTGATCGGTAGCGCGAGTCCTCACCATCTGTGAGAGAATGAAAACAATAGAAATTTAGTTCCAGGAGTCTACAGATTCGCATGACAGAATTCAAGAATGTGAGATTTTTGCTAAGGGTTCTGTAGCCTCTCGAAGATAAGTACAGACATATCCGTACCGATCCACAAGACTCTACTAAACCTGCTCATGACTAGAGAGACCTATTTAACCTAGAACTCTGATACCAACCTGTCACGATCCAAAAACACCCGTCGTGATGGCGCCTATCGTGAAATCAGGTAAGCCACACATTTTGTTGAAGTAAGATTGTTTTTCAGAAAAAATGTAAATTCAGTAGCAAAAGTATCAACAATATTAAAAGTTTAACATCATTAAAACATCATTTAAAAACAGAACCCAGATCTAGTGTCACCGAGCCACGAGCTACTATAAATACAATGTCGAAATGTAAGCTGACATAATACTGTCTGTAGAAAAACGAAATACAATAGAAAAATAAAAAAGGAGAAATCGAGGCTGCGATCGCCAGCTGCTACCTCGAAGACTCCAGGGAACTCTGTCAGCCAATCAACCACTGCTACCGGGCCTCGATTAACCCGGATCTTCACACAAGGTGCAGGGGGTAACGTGAGTACACTAACTAAGAAGTAACGATCCCAAACTACGGGATGAGAGGCAGTGAAGGACTAAACCTCAATAATTGTAATGAAAATAGTACACATAATTTAGGCATGTTCACAGTTTTAATAGATAATGAAAACAGAATATGACCGATATGATAAGTAACCCAGGTATATCTCAGTACTCTACATGCCAATGTATCAACAGTGTGTAAATGCACCTAGTGCTCACAACTCTCACATCGAAGTCCACTCAGTACTGTACATGGCTCTCGGGCCCAAGGAAGATCCATCCCGGATAGTACACAAACACCGGTGACCGTAGTCACTCAGTACTGAGGAAAAAGGCCGATCTAGCCCCACGGAGAAGATCCATCTCCGGAACATAATACTCGGACAAGATCCATGTGCAGGGACGATCCATCCCTTACATATCATCAATTTCGGACAAGATCCATGCCCAGGGAAGATCCATCCCTCAATATCAATGCGCTCACTGGGGGTGTGAAGACTCCGCAGGGGCTCCTATTAGCCCAAGCACTATATCAAGACAACGAAGGCATGATCAGAGTATCACTGCGGTGTGAAGTCCGATCTCATAAATGTCTCAATAACAGGCTCTCGACCTCACTAAGTCATTACTCTCCAGTCTCGCTCCCATGGTCTCACAGATGCATGAACTAGCCCAAAACAATGATAAATATATAAAATAAACAATTACCGAGGCTAAGGCATGAAATGATATGCTATGACAGGACTGAGTATACAAAATCAAATAAACACATAAGGAGACATCAATATACGATCACTTCGGTCTCAGCATTTTCGGCGTGAAGCCCTAGCATTTGACTTAGTATGATTTCTAGCATGTTCACATTAACCACATCAATAAAAGTGTGGATATCAATCCGAAATAGCTACTTGACGGTTCCATGGGATGGGCCAGGCCACAAATCACACGGTGCACGCCCGCACAACCGTTACCTTAATTATAGTCATATATCATATAATTCAGGGTTTCAAACCCTCAGAACCAAGTTTGGAAATGTTACTTACCTCCAAATCGGCTAAAACCCTAGCCCTCAATGCCTTTGCCTCTAGAATCGGCCTCTGATTTCTCCAAATCTACCAAAAATCAGATTTATATGATTAAAATATACCAAGGAACGAAACCCACCCGAAAATTATCAAATTCACCCAAAAATCCCGAAATTGGCCAAACCCGACCCCCGATCCCACGTCTCAAAATTTGATAAAAATCACATCACAAGATCTCATCCTCCCACGAGTCTATACATACCAAGAACATCAAAATCGGACCTCAAATGACCTCTCAAATATCCAATTAAAGGTCTACAATTACAAGCCCTAATTCCCCAATTGTTGTCACTAATTTCCATAATTTTCACGCCTAATCAGTCAAATAATCACATATAAATGAGTTTTAAGTCCAAAAGTCTTACCTACCCGAAGAACCCTCAAATTTTCTCTTCAAAACCCTCCAAAAAGCTGCAAACCCGTATAAAAATAGTGGAAAATGACCAAAATTCACTAAGGGTTCTATTTATAAGTTCTGCCCGGCGATGACCGCACCTGCAGATTAATTCTCGCACCTGCAGACCCGCACCTGGGGTCCAAGGAGCGCACCTACGAGATTTCATTTAAATTCCAAATTCCGCACATGCGCTTCATCTTCCGCAGGTGCGGCCCGTCCTCCGCATCTGCGGTCCTTCTCCAGCCTAGTCAATTCCGCATCTCCGACCGATTTACCGCACCTGCGACTCCGCAGGTGCGGTTAATCCTCCACATCTGCGGTCTTCCTCCCCTTAGCCATTTCCACTTCTACAATCCCTCATCCGCTTCTGCGGACTCGCACCTGCGGTCCCTTATCCGCAGGTGCGGAAAAACTAGAAGGCTTTACACCAGCAGTTCCAAAATGGAAAAAACCATGTCGATAACCATCTGAACTCATCCCGAGGCCCTCGGGACCTTAACCAAAAGTACCAACAAGTCATAAATAAGTACCCGGACTTAGTCAAACCATCTGAACATCCAAAATAACACCGAAACATCAAATTAACCCATGATTCAAGCCTAAGGATTTTCAAACTTTCCAAAAATCACCAATGATGTCGAAACTACCCAAAACTCGTCCGAATGACCTGAAAATTTGCACACACATCCAAAATGACTCTACGAACCTGTTCCAAATTTTGGAATTCTGTTCCGACCCCAATAGATAATTTTCCACTGCCGACCGGAAATTACCAAAAACTCAATTTCGCTAATTCAAGCCTAATTCTACTCCGGACCTCTAAACCACATTCCAAACACACTACTAAGTCCCAAATTGCCTAATGAAGCTACTCGAGCCCTAAAATCCGCATTCCGGGGTCATTTACCTAATAGTCCACTTCTGGTTGACTTTTCCAACCATAAGGCCAACTTAAGAGACTAAGTGTCTCATTTCTCACCACGACCACTCCGGACCCGAACCAACCAACCCAACACATCGTAAATAGGCTAAGCAATACATGACAAAGCAGAAACAGGGGTAACGGGGAAAATCTCACGGAACGACCGGCCGGGTCGTTACACTTATGCTAGAGAATTCGTGCAAGCGCTTACTCAGACCCAAGAATACCTCTGTGAATCCTCTAACAAGGTTTAATTTCTGGAGAGATTCGTTCCTCCTTTTCAAGCTTCCTACGATGCTGCTATGGTTGAAAGGGATGAGCTGAGAGCAGACGTTAAACAATGGGAGAAGGACTATGAAGATCTCGAGGATAAGGAAATTGTTGATGTGATTTGGGCTTAGTTGAATGCCCGACTTGATACATTAATAGAAGTGGGCCAAGAAAACTTTGACTTACAAGCTGAAATTTCCAAAACTAAGGAGACAATTGAAAGGTCTCGACAGAGTCAAAGTTTTTCATCACCTGAGGTTAAAGTTCCAGTGGGTGATGAGATCGTGCCCGATGAAGTTGTTGCCCAACCCTGTCCATCTCAAGCTGCTCCTTCTGTTGATGAAGATAATCCTCCAATGTCTGGTGAAAGTGTTTGTTAACCCCTTTCTTTTTTTCTTTTGGAGAATCAATTGGTGGTTACCCCTGGTCCCATTTAGGGGTAAAGTTTGGTTGGTAAGTCCCCAATGAAAACTTAGGGGCCATTTTGTATAAACAAATTCGGTTTGGACTAAGTTGATACTTAGTTTCTACCGTCATATAATATTAATTTCTTGTCATGACTTGTGTTTTTTGAGTTTTCGTTTTACTCTTATGTGTTTGCATAAAAATGCTTTATGTTCGTGTTTTTGTTTCACCCTTTTTAACTTTGCATTAAAAATTCTTTAGTACTTTGTGTCTTTTTGAAACAAGCACGATTTATAAAAAGGGGCCCTTTTATGAATGACACTTAATGAAGAAGACATCTCAATTTCATAACGGTGTAAATATATGAAAGAGAGATAGGAATTCACATGTTCCTTTGAGTATTGCTTTGAAGAAAGTTTTTGTATTATTTGAACTTTCAAAATACTTTACACGTGTTCAAGTATCGTCTATAACTCTTTCGCAATTGTTTTCTTTTACAACATATTTTGAATAAATACAGGGGTACAAATTTCAACTCGTGACTAAATTTTGCCTTTAACATAAACATTCATTTTCATTTACGAGCATGTTTTTTGTAGGTTTCTGAATCAGGATTTGTATGATAGTCTTCAGCTCTTTGATTTCACTCGTAACTTTTGATTTGTTGGGTAAAATAGGTCTCCAGTCTTGACCTTTGACTTTGTGCTAGTCTTCTTTCTTGAGCTTTGACTTTTTTGATAGTCTTCTTTGCCTTCCATATTATATAGTCCCCCAAGTGTTTGAGCTTTGAAGAATGAAATCTCGAGCACTTGACTACTCCTTCCTTGTGGTCCTTTTCTTGAAAAGTAAAAACATATAGGACTCGAAGGTATATAGTTTAGATGATGACTGCTTAACCTTTGAAATGTCCATCAGAAAGGTTGTAACCCTAGACTAGAAATTTAGTTACTTCATCGTGTCTATTCAGGTCTAATATCATCATTTGGTTATGGGTTAGCTTTTTGGCTATCATCTAAAATTGTTAGTATAACTTTAACTGTACTAAATAAAATCGTACATAATGATACCTGACCGTGGGTACTCCTTTTTCTTAGAATTAATACTTCTTCAACTGAACAACATTCCAACTTCTTGGTAAGATCCCGCCGTCCATGGTTTCCATCTTATAAGCACCTTTTCCAGCAATACCACGCACTTTATAAGGTCCTTTCTAATTTGGGTTTAATTTCCTGGTCCAGCCTCTTTTGTTGATTGGAAAACTTTTTTGAGAACAATGTCCCGAATTTTAAAATATCTGAGGTGAGCTTTTCTATTGTAATACCGCTGTATAATTTTCTTTTGAGCTGCCATGCGAATAAATCGGCTTCTGTCCTTTGTTCAAGTAAATCCAAATTTGTTCTCAACTCATTGTTGTTTGTTTCTTCTGTTGCTACTGGGAGTCTCGTACTTGGTTCACCAATTTCCACTGGTATTAGAGCCTCCGAGCCGTAGACAAGTGCGAATGGGGTTTCTCCCATGGCTGTTTTGGTTGTAGTCCTATAAGCCCATAATACTCCTGGTAGCTCTTCACGCCAATTTCCTTTTGATACGGTGAAGAAGTGATACGTTTGATTTGCCAACTTTCAAAGAATTTCGTGATATGCGAGCCTATGAATTGCGGGCCATTATCACATACGATTTCCTTTAGGACCCCAAAGCGGCATATGATGTTTCGCCATATGAAGCTTTTCACTTCTTTTTCTCGTAACTATAAAAGCATCTGCCTCTACCCATTTTGGGAAATAATCTATTAATACAAGTAGAAACCGTACCTTTCCTTTGGCTTGGGGTAGAGGTCATACTATATCCATTCCCCATTTCATAAATGGCCAAGGTGATGTAATCGAATGTAGTAATTTTGCGGGTCGATGCATGTTGTTAGCATAGCTCTGATATTTATCGTATTTAGCTATGAAAGTTTCAGTGTCTTCTTCCATCTTTAGCCAATAATACCCTACTCTGATTAGAGTTTTGACTAGATATCTTCCACCTGTGTGGTTTCCACAACGTCCTTCGTGTACTTCTTTCATCACGTACTCTATTTGATTAGGTCCGAGGCACCTTGCTAGATGACAACCAAACATTTTGCGATATGAAGTATCACGAACTAGGAAATACCGTGTAGCTTTTCGTCGAAGTGCTTGAGCTTCTTTCTTTTCCTCAAGCACCGTACCATTCTGCAAGAAATTTACAATTTTGTTTCTCCAATCCCAGGTCAGATTAAATGTTACCTCATTCTGTTCATGGTCGATTGCTGAATGAAATAAATGTATCACAATATCATTTTCTTTATTCGTTACATCTGTAACTGATGCGAGGTTAGCTAACGCATCCACTTTTGTGTTTTCCTCTCTGGTATTTGCACGATCATCCATGATTGTAATCGCCTCACTAGGTCCCGTGCCTTTTCCAAATATTGCTGCATTCGAGATTCTGTGGCAGTGTAAGTCCCCTGCATCTGATTTATCACCAGTTGAGAGTCACTTTTGATCACGATCTGCTCTATTGAGAGTGCTCGTGCTAATGAAAGTCCTGCAATTACAGTTTCGTACTCTGCTTCATTGTTAGTGATAGGATAACATTTAATAGCTTGCCTTATCTTTTCACCCGAAGGTGGTATCAAGACAATTCCTAAATCGTCTCATTTAACATTAGAAGAACCATCAGTAAATAAAGTCCATGTTCCTAGATTAGCTCCGATAAAAATCTATAATTCCTTTTCTACTACAGGAATTATGTTAACATTAAAATCTACGACAAAATCAACTAAGACCTGAGACTTTATTGTTGTCCTAGGTTGATAAATGGTGTCGTATTCGCTTAGTTCTATTTTGCATTTAGCCAATATGCCTGACAGTTCCTGTTTATGCAGGATATTTCTTAAAGGATATGATGTTATAATAGCAACTGGATGACACTGAATGTATGGTCTTAACTTCCTAGCAGCCATGACTAGAGCCAGGGCTAATTTTTCTAGATGGGGGTATCTAGTTTCAGCATCCAGTAAGGATTTACTTACATAGTAAAAAGGAGATTGCTTAATTTTATCTTCCCTTACCAGGACTGCACTCACAGCTATTTCTGCAACCCAAGATAAATATACAGTCTTTCCCCTTCCTTTGGTTTGTATAGTAGTGGGTGATTTGATAAGTAGGCCTTCAAGTTTTTGAGGGCCTGTTGCATTCTTCGGTCCATTCAAACTGATTCGGCTTCTTTAATACAAAGAAGAATTTGAAACTCTTCTCTGAAGATCTTGAAATGAATCTTCCTAAAGCTGCGATCTTACTTCTCAGCTTTTGAACTTCTTTTTTTCTCGTGAGTATATCAGGTATTTCTTCAATAGCTTTAATTTGATCAGGATTTACTTCAATGTCTCTATTTGATACGAGAAAACCCAAAAACTTACCTGATTAGATGTCAAAGGCGCACTTTTTTGGATTTAGTTTCATGTTATACTTGCGGAGGATCTCGAATGTAGCTGAAAGATGTTGGAAGTGGTCTTAAGCCTGTGTTGACTTCATCTACATGTCATCAATGTATACCTCATTTGTCTTCCCCAGATGTTCCTGGAACATCTGGGTCACTGGCCTTTGATACGTGGCTCCAGCAGTTTTCAAGCCAAAAGGCATGACTTTGTAACAATAAGTCCCCTTGTTTGTAATAAAGGAAGTTTTTTCCTCATCTAAGGGGTCCGTTTTTATCTGATTGTAACCAGAATATGCATCTAGAAAGCTTAACATTCATGACCTGCAGCGACATCAATCATTTGATCTATGTGCGGTAAAAGAAATGAATCATTTGGGCATGCTTTGTTTAAATCAGTGTAATCTACGCATACTCTCCATTTACCAGTCTTTTTAGGCACTACTACAGTATTAGCTAATCAACCGGGATATTTTACCTCGCGTATTAAACTTATTTTTAAGAGTTTTTATACCTCTTCATCGATCACTTGATTATTGAATGACCCTTGCTTCCTTTTCTTTTGCTTGACAGGTACGCATGATGGGTCTTCATTCAGTTTCTGAGTTATCACCTTTGTGGGTATACCAGTCACATCTGAATGGGACCAGGCAAAACAATCTGTATTAGATTTCAAGTATTCAATTAACTTACCTCTTCTGGTCGGGCTTAGCCTTGCTCCTATGTGGATTTTTTGTTCAGGCTTATTTTCGAACAGTGGAACAACTTCGAGTTATTCAGTAGTTGTCTTTATGTTTTCATTCTCTTCTAGTTCTTGAATAACATCGGGCCTGGAATCCACGTCCGTATGTTTTGATGCGATCTCCGTGGTGATTTGATTCACCGTGTCTTTATCGTTTGTTCCCGTATCTGTTTGATTTGCTCCCGTATCTTTTAGTTCTTCCTCCGCTTCTTCTTTATTCGAGTGCATTACTAAATTGATATTCCTCGAAATTTGTTGATCACCTTGAATCTGTTGAATTCCCATTTTAAGGGGAATTTGATAACTTGGTGTAGAGCGGATGGTACTGCATCCATGTCATGAATCCATGGTCTTCCCATAATTACATTATAGGCCATGTTTGTATCAATAACTTGAAATGTTGTTTCTTTGACGACACCTTCTGCATAAGTACTCAATGCAATTTCTCCCTTTGTTATGACAATAGAATTATCGAATCCGGATAAGGAACGTGATTTTGGAATTACATGGTCTCCCTTTAGCATCTCCTTCACCACTCTTAGTAGAATGATGTTAACTGAACTACTTGGATCAATCAATACTCTTCTCACGTTAGTGTCATGTATAAGTAAAGATATTACCAGTGCATCGTTATGTGGGATTAATAACCCATCTGCATCTGCATCGTCAAATGTTATGCTATCAACCTCCAAGGTTTCACGAGTCTGTTTCCCGTTGGTTATTGTGAACTTCGTTGTCTCTTTTTGCTGAGGTATAGGTCAAGCCATTAACCTCCTCTCCTCTGTTTATCACATTTACTATTCTCTTTGAAGACAGTGGTTTTGGGGGCTCCTGCCTGTTCTTCATATATGACTGCTTACCTTTTTCACTAAACAATTCAGTTAGATAGCCCTATTTTAATAAGTGCTCTGCCTCACCTTGCAGTAACCTGCATTCTGATGTTCTATGCCCATGGTCGTTGTGAAATTCACACTAGAAGTCTGGGTTCCTTATGTTTGGATTTGATCTCATCTCTTTGGGCCATCGAACTTTATTACCTATATTTCTTAATACTATAATTAACTCTTAAGTACTTACATTGAAGTTATAATCTCCAATTCTTGCATACGTGTTATTACCTCTATTTCGTTCATCTCGATCTTTTCTGGATCTTGATGATGATGAACTTGAATCTCTTTTTGACGGTCTGTGATCAGGCCGTGTGTTTTCAAATTTGGAATGAGCTTCTCATCCCGAAGGTCCCATATATGGCTCGTACCTATTTTTACTAGTTCTCTTCTCTAATTCTGAGCACCTAGAGCTTGTTCTGTCTTCTACTTTTGATTAAGCTATGGTATCCTCCTCAATTCACAATTTGGTGTTGTACCTGTTATAAATATCATTTCACGTCGTAGCTGGGAATTCTCGTAGACTTTCTTTGAGTCTCCTCATGGCTTCAGAGCTTTTTTCGTTTGGATTGCTCGCAAACGCCATAGCTGCTCAGTTGTCAGGTACTCTTGGTAACATCATCCTTTCCCGTTGAAACTTGTCTACAAATTCACGAAGCAATTCTGTATCTCCCTGTTTTACTTTGAATATGTCCTCCATTCTTTTCTCCACTTTTTGTGCACCGGAATGTGCTTTTATGAATGAATCTGCAAGCTCAGCAAAAGAATCAATAGAATTTTCGGGTAAGAGAGAATACCACGTTAGTGCTCCTTTGGTAAGCGTTTCTCCAATTTTTTTTTTACCAGCACAGACTCGATTTCCTGCTTAGTTAAGTCGTTGCCTTTTACTCCCATGGTCACATGGATCAGTTGTCCCGTCATATTTTGGTATATCGGGCATTTTAAATTTTTTGGAAATCGTCAAAGGTGCTGCACTTGGCTTCCGTGGGTGTTGAGAGTATTTATCAATATCAATCTCCTTGATGACGGGTGGTACGCCAGGAATTTGTTGGATATGATCATTTTGTTCCTTCACCTGTTTCTGCAAGGATAGTATTAAAGATTGTAAAGCTGAATTATTAGTCATACTTGATCTCCTTTCGAGGGATTTGTTTGGAGTGCCTCTACTTCCAGAATTAGCTAATCCAGATTGTGGATTTTCCACAGTTGCAGTGTTGTTTGGAGGAGGCGTAGGTGGTATAGTTGGTAGCCCCCTGATGAAAGCTTGAAGAGCTTCATTCACATATTCAGCAACTATTTGCTTCACTGTGTCTTGCTCTCATGTTTGTTCATTTCCAATCTGGTCATTTTTGTGAGTTGTGGATCTTTCCAGGGAATTTTCTCTTGAACCTAGTGGGTTTCCCTGAGGCAATGGAATTGGAGTTCCAGTTGCCTGTTGGTTGTTGTCGTTGGTGTTTGACATGATTCAGTAAAGATAACTTAGGAATGCAAAAAAGGATTATCAGATTCCCGGTAACGGAACCAATTTGTTTAACCAAAGAACCGGATTCTTAGTCAAAGCTATTTTAAGAAGTAATCGGGCTTCTGATAACCAAGAAAATTCACTAAGAACAATAATTGAAATTAGACATGTAAAATAGGAAAATAATAAGTGCACAGAAATGTAAATATATTTCAGTAGTGGTTTGAACGTGTCTCTACAAGTAAGATCTTACTCCCTTTTATAGAAAATTTCTTAATATAACGTCTACTCTTCTTAATGATTGAGCATTAATGAATATTTATATCATTAATGTAACGTTACAATAGGTAATCGTAACTGTTGCGTGAAGATTCTATAACGTTTAGCTCATTGATGGAAGATCTATGAATCTTCCCTTTATTCTGTCCTGGTTCATTCTGATCGTGTCTCTTCGACTCCTCAATTAGACTGGAGCTTCCACGTCTAATTATCTCGTGGGTGTTTACCCCGTACCACTCTGTTCGGTACCTCTTTCTAAGCTTTCATCCAACTGTCGCTCTTCTATTGCTCCACGTATATTGCTTTGTCATCAAAAATTTTACACATGTAATGTCTATTTTTTACCAATACAGTGTGTGTATACTATCACTAAATCTAGTGCTAACAATTATAGCATTAGCTTTCTCAAGAATGCATATTAATATTAATATAAATATCGGTTGAACCATAAAAAGAGAGTATGTATTATTATTATTATTATTTCACACTTAGATTGAATCTTTTTAATGTTTTATTTAATCTTAAACTTCCAACAAATGCCTTAAAGAATGACCACCTTATGTAAGTTGCTTTGAAAAATAAAATACGGTCACATTATTAATTAATATTATAGCTGAATCATTTGGAATATTTGGGAATGTGGAGAAGTTGACTGTCTACACCATTGCATGGAGGAGTGAGAGATTTGTTGCTCTGCAGGCTGAAAGGGGAGTGGCAGTAGAGCTGGCCTTTTCATGTTGATCTTTATTTGTTTTGATATGGAGAGCACTGCCATCATATGGCAGAATTAACCCCAAAAAAATGGAGAAATTAAAAATACATAAACTTGTGCATCTATTAACAGGATTATGTTAGAAAGATAACTATGGCTTATGTCTTGAGCTGAAACACTACTAACCTCCTTAGGCTGAAGAATTCCAGCCGTTTTTATGGATTCAGGCTCGCTTTCGCATCTAATTTTATTATCGATGATTTAACATGAATAAAAGAGGATATATAGTTTTCATCTTTAAAGTAATTTGATTCCAAATGATATGCTAGACAAAACAAAATGATTGAAGCGTGCGAGCTTATTTATCTATTGATATAAGACAGTACTGTTTGATTTTTTAAAAGAATTTTTTCGATCTCGACTATGTATGATCATTGTCGTTTGTAAATTATTATACAAGTACTATTTACTAATGCGAAGCAGTTTTTAAAATATCCAATTCCCCAACATTGACAACGCAACC
Organism: Nicotiana paniculata; assembly: GCA_005239505.1. NCBI lineage: Eukaryota > Viridiplantae > Streptophyta > Magnoliopsida > Solanales > Solanaceae > Nicotiana > Nicotiana paniculata. The sequence goes on along the minus strand of ML344823.1, from coordinate 17,069 downwards.
TCATAGGAATGCTAACATAATAAGTGTACAAAACAAGAAATCATAATTACTTATTTCCATAAATAAAAAACGTCAGACCTATAGTGCCACGCTAAACGCAGAGGCAGAGCTAGCTTAGAGGTGCGGATTCGGGCGAGTCCAATCCCTTTTACTTAAGCATTATATTTATATTAAAAAATTTATTAAATATATATAAATATTTAATTACAAACTCATTAATTAAGACGATCTACGAGTTCCGAGGCAAATTCAGAACTCATAAACTTTAAATCCTAGTTCCGCCTCTGACTAAACGGAGAAAATTTAGTGTTGATGGTGTGAAGAAAGATATGTTTTGACACGCTTTGTGTTACTCATGAGTAGGGGTATATATTATAACAATGATGAGCTTAAGTCCATTACTTATATTGTCACTGAACTAAATGAAATTATAGCATAAAGTTACTTTGCTTTCATTTGTAATAAGAAAGTCACTAAATTATTCCTATTGCACTATGATGATGTCATGATCCCAAATCCACTAGTCGTGATGAACCTAACCCAACCGCTAGGTAAGCCAACCAATAATTACCCATTTTCAATAATATTAACGAGACAGTAAAGTAAAGAGATTATCTAACTTTTATACATTTCGCAAGGACTGGTAGTACACATCATGAGCTTCTAAGAATATAGTTTACAAGCGAAAATGAAATAAATACATAGTCTGTTTGAAAAGTACATAAATAGAACTTTATAATCTAAGGCTACCGCGAACAACAGAGACAATTGCAATAGGGACACAGGTACATCTTCAAATCCAGCAACCATCGAACATAGTAACAACAACAGCCAACATCTGCACGCAATGTGCAGAAGTGTAGTATCAGTACAACCGACCCCATGTACTGAGTGAGTAACAAACCTAACCTTAGGTTGAAAACAGTGACGAGCTATCACAAGATCGGATCCAATACCAGTATTCTACAATAGTTCTTATTAGCATAATACAAGTAGTAAAAGGGGTATCTCAGAAATAAAATGCTCAACTCGTCACAGTTTTAGAAAATGAGCATGCTTTTCAAATATCTTAGTGAAAACTCAATTCTTTTGCCGAAAATGCCAAAAGTACGGGTGAGTTTTTCTCAAAATCCTTCAACAATAATTAAGAAGTTTCATTTTCTTTCCAAAAAAAAAAAATTGCAAAATCACCTCTCTATGCCCACATATCAATATAAGTAAAAAGTCATGAATGACGTGATACTATATAGCATGAGGAAAAATGTATCTCTATACTTGTTTTTCAAGTTGCATATCAAATGCGATGCAACTCAGTGATAAAACCATATGCATGCTCTCAGAGTATCCATTCACTCGGTCCTCATAGTCTCTCCGTCCTCACAGCCGCTTAGTCCTTACAATCACTTAGTCCTCCCAATCACTCGTCACTCGGCACTCGTACTCAGTAGGTACCTGCGCTCACTAGGGGTGTGTACAGACTCCGGAGGGGCTCCTTCAGCCTAAACTCTATAACAAGCCAATCGTGGCATAAATCAGTAAAACATGCTGTGACGTGCAACCCGATCCCATAAAAATCCTCACCATCAGGCCCTCGGCCTCACTCTGTCATCAATCTTTCCAGTCTTTCGGGCTTTTGATGTCATGAAACTAGCTCGACAACAATGATATGATGTATCAATAAATAAAAATTGAGACTGAGATATGATACGCATATGAATGCATATGACTGAGTATATAAAACGATGAAAGCAGATAAGTCAACAGCAGAAATGACCTCAGTGGGTCCCAATAGTATCGGCATAAGTCTAAACATGATATATAGCATGATTGACAGCTCAATTACTATATCACATGGTGAAAACACAGATATCAACAAAATTCGGGCCACTATACAGTGCCATGGGAACAACAGAGTCCCAATTCATAGCGTACACGCCCACACGCCCGTCACCTAGAATGTGCATCACCTCAATACCAATCTTATAAAACGTAATGTTGTCATGACTCAAACTACCAAGTTGTGATGGCGCCTATCATGGTATGCCAGCTGACCCACTACCTAAACAACACAATATTTCATTTTCAAAAATAACTTTCGAGCTACTTAGCAATAAATCTTTAATAAGAAATTCAAATCAAAGAAAATGTGGAAATAAAGGCCCGACATCGGGTGTCACTAGTCATGAGCAACTACTACAACTGTCCGTAAACATCAAGACTAACATAGCTTGGGATTAATCAAGTACAACTAACGGAAGATAAAGGAGGAGGAATGAAGGGCCGTAATCGCCATGCAGTTACCTTTCTAACTACGAGAATCTACGTCCGAAATAACCAACAGCCTCAACCATGTCTAGAAAATACCTGAATCTGCACACAAGGTGTAGAGAGTAATGCGAGTAAGCCAACTCAGTAAGTAACAACCATAAACAAAGGCTGAGCAGTAGTACGAGCAGTAAAACACATAAAGTCCACATCATAAAATCTCAGTAAAGTACGACATGCTTTCAAATCAGTATTTGAGTCAAATCATCTCGTTTAAAAATCTAGTTCCGGTGAAAATCATTTAAAGATAGTTTTCAACAGTTCCAACAGAGGCTCAATGCAAAAGAGAGTGACAATGATGAAATCATAAACAGTCCCTCGGGCAAAACATCACTTATTTACAGCCCCTCAGACAAGCCTCACAGTCACTCGTAAACAGCCCCTCGAGCATACCTCACCAGCACTCATGCCTCCCAGTCACTAGCACTCGGCACCTGGCACTCGCACCCAGTAGGTACCTGCGCTCACTAGGGGTATGTACAGACTCCGGAGGGGCTCCTTCAGCCTAAGCGTTATATCAAGCCAAATCATGGCATAAATCATTTAGACCCTCGGCCTAAATCAAACATGCTGCGACATGCAGCCCGACCCCATAAATATCCTCACAAAATCATGCCCTCGGCCTCACTCGGTCATAAACCTCACAAGCCACTCGGTCTTTCAGTAAAACAGGGAACTCAACCCAAAACAATATTTACATGCATCAAAATAGAGTAATAAAACCGAGTTATGCATTAAACAAGTTTAATCATGACTTAGTATAGATTTTCAATCGAAAACAGTGAGAGGATATTAAGGAAAAGGCCCCTGAGGGTCCAAACAGTACTGGCATAAGGCCCAAACATGGCATTCAGCCTAATTTACAGAAACTCTTTCTAAACACAAGGATATTATACAGTTTCAACAAAATACGCAACTCTACAGTTGCTACGGGACGGACCAAGTAACAATCTCCAATGATGCACGCTCACACGCCCGTCACCTAGCATGTGCGTCACCCCAAAATAGTAAAATGATACAAAATCCGGGGTTTCATACCCTCAAGACTAGATTTATAATCGTTACTTATCTCGAACCGGACAAAACTCTAACCTGCGATGCTCTTGCCTCTCGACTCGGCCTCCAAATGCTCCGAATCTATTCAAAATCAGTATATTATCATCAATATACACTAATGGAATGAATACCACATGAAAAACTATAAGATTAGACCAAATTCTCGAAATCGGCTCAAATCCGGCCCCCGGGCGCATGTCTCGTATCTGACAAAATTTACAAAACTAGAAATCCCATTCACTCAAAAGTCCAACCATACCACATTTATCAACATCCGACCTCATTTGGTCCATCAAATCCCCAAATCAAACTCTCCAATTCCGAAGCCCTAATCCCCTCACTTTCATTCGTAATTTCTACTAATTGCATGCCTAAACAACTGAAATTACAATAATCACTAGTATTAGGCTCAAGTAACTTAGCTCAATGAAAACCCCCTTGATTCCCTCTTCAAAACTCCCCAAAAGCTTCAAAATCCGAATAGCAATGGTGAAGAATACACAAAAATTCGCGAAGTGTGCAATATATACTTTATGCCCATGCTTTTCGCACCTGTAGCCTATTTCTCGCTCCTGCGGGACCGCACCTGCGGTTGAGACGGCGCACCTGCGCATTTCACTTAACTCACCAGCTTCCGCACCTACGCCCCTGGCCTCGCACCTACGGGCTCGCAGGTGCGGCCATGCCTGCACACCTGCGTTCCTTCCCCAGCTCACAAAACTCCGCATCTGCGCTCACCTTCCGCGCCTGCGGCTCCCCTTCCACTGGTGCGGAAAACACCAGAAGTTCCAAAAACCAGCAGAAACCAGCTATCTCCCCAACAGCAAAATCAATCTGTTAGCCACCTGAAACACACCCGAGGCCCTCGGGAGCTCAACCAACAATACCAACAGGTCACATATCAACATACGAACTTAGTCGAACCTTCGAAACACTCGAAACAACATCAAAACACTAAATCAACCTCAGATTCAAGCCTAAGAACTTCTAAACTTCTAAATTCCGCAAACGACACCGAAATTTACCAAACCACGTCCGAATAACCTCAAATTTTGCACACACGTCACAAATGACACTACAAACTTACTCCAACTTCCTAAATTCCATTCCGGCCCCGATATCAAATTTTCCACTACCGACCGAAAAATTGCCAAATTTCCAATTGCGCCAGTTCAAGCCTAATTCTACCACGAACCTCCAAATTACATTCCGGACATGCTCCTAAGTCCAAAATCACCTAACGGAGCTAACCGAACCATAAAAATCCAAATTCGAGATTGTTTACTCATAAGTCAACATCCAGTTGACCTTTCCCAACTTAAAATTCTAAATAGGCGACTATGTGTCTCAATCCACTCCGAAACCACTCCGGACCCGAACCAACCAACCGATACAACACACTACAGCTGAATAACACATAAAGAAACAGAAATAGGGGAAACGGGGCTATAAATATCGAAACGACCGACCGGGTTGTTACATCCTCCCCCACTTAAACATACGTTCGTCCTCAAACATGCTCAGAGTTGTTCCAAAAGCCATCAAATTGCCGAATAACCTTATCAAGCGCATACCTCGGGGTAATCCCACGTCACCCTATCCTATATAGGTCTGATAACACAGCATAACAAAAATTTCTTCATCCAACCTAGTCAAAGCCTTAGAATCCAAATTTCCACATCCGAAATTTTCTATAAGATCAGAATCTCCTATCTACACACTGTATAAGTCTGAAAAAGCTGTATCCAACCATAGCCATAACTCAAGATGAAATCACATGATATCTCACATAGCTCAAACACTCGTAGCTATAATCACATTGGCTGCTTAGAACAACCCAATTCCTATAACAACCTATCATCACACAAAGACCCGTTCTAACACCTTCATATACTTCCAATTATGAAAGAAACACACAGAAACCTATAACCATTCGTCTGATCAACAAATGATGGAACTCTCTCTCCTTCGATAGGAACTATGGAAAAATTTCTAAGTCGATCAACATCGATATCCTCCCAAATATATCGCAACCAGATCTGATAGCACCCATTCTATGTCCGATGACCTCATCTCATCCACACAATCACTCTAGTGATATGACACATCAGTATAGCTTAAAGCCACAAACCGTGCAATTCGCGCACCAATAAGCAACCACTCCAAATGTACTCAAACATGGAAAATGACATCGAACAAGAGAACTGCCTTGCAAGATCAACAAGTATCACCATAACGCAATGCTAAGAACTCCTCACACACTGCAGAACCAAATCACACGAATCAAACACACAAGGATCATATCTCAACATAACTTCGCTGCAATGCGTGACCCCCATCCAAACGCTGGTCCATATTATATACCTCGCTCGACCTTGCTCAAAATCAATAACCACGCGAAATTCGACATCAAGTGCTCAAAGTGCATTACCATAACCACAGAGAATCAGACGGTACAATGCCACACAATACCTGAAAGAACAGAACCAATATGCCTCAATCCTACAATACCCAATTACTTATCTCACTCAAATTCCTCTATAAGACCACAATAGATTCGCACCATGTGTGCCTAAAACCAACGAATCAGAACTCCTCGTAGCAGGGAAGAGTAACTCATAAAACATTCTAGAACACAAATAATCCCAACAACAACTGAATGGAACGTCCCTCACAATAGCACTACAGAGCCAATCAATCTGACTCGGTGCAAAACACCTATCCCAACTGGGCATGCAATGAACCCCTAATCAATCCGGTTATTCAAAATAGGCAAATAACGCTCCGAAGGTCAACAATGACTGAATCACAACACACACTACCCTCTGACTAACCTTGGCTATGTCTCCACAGCCCACAACTATGAATCGTCTACTCATTAGAGTTCCCAGTCTCCAAACCTATATAGCACACGAATCACCATATTCGATCTCAACTTCGCCGCCTAAATGTCTAATACTTCTCCAATACACGATCATACCACGGGGAATACCCCTACAATCCGTATGTGTTACAAGGAAAAATTTGAATACCCGTAGCCGACCAACTAGTAGAGTGTCACCACACCAATGAAGTATCCATAAATAAAAACACAGTGCCCCTTTTGAAACTTACACCTTCATCAAGCCATACCTAGAAGTAATATCATCTATCTTGTCATCTGAGATTGTCCGTGCTACCTAAAATTCCGAACCTTCCTTTCAGAACCCCATCGTTACCTTGTACCTGCAATTTCAATACTACACCTTACATCACACCCATTACGCCACCATATGAAAGATATGACAAATCTCAAAATCCACTCTGAATTGCAAACAACTGCAAACTCAATTAGCTAAGAACATTCCATTTGATTCCATTCTGGAGAAAATTACAATACTCCACATGCCCCACGCACCAGTAGGAAATATACATATCAAATCATGGTAGAGCCGAATCACACGTAGAACCTTACCAGATCATAAGTACCCAAAGAGCCGATCTTACTCATTACCATGCCGATCCAATCTACTACCAAGCTGTCCTATTCTTCCGAGTTCCTTATGATTTACCTTCAAATTGATTCTCCCCCTTACCATAATACCAAAATCCTCAACCAAAACTCACCACGCGAGACCCTAGCACAAAACCACACCGCCCTAAGGCTCATAAGCCGCTGAATATTCTCTTAAGCACCCCAAAAGTACCACAAGTGAAACACTTACTCTGAAGAGACTTTCTATGAATTTAAGATATTCTTTCCCTTTCCTGATGCCGAAATGTAGAATCCACAATGATATAGAAATACCACAAATCTTGATGCCTTCTAATGTAAATCTCAATTTGTAGCTAGATACATATCCTAAAGATTCCCAATTGTTACATATAAACCTTGAATCCATCAAAATCATTCTCGAGAGTCATTCACTCTACGAAAATCTCAATTAAATTGATCAAACAGACCAAACGACCTATACCCCATTTGCACACCAACACCCTAGGAAGTAACCCACAATCCTAAGAAACCGAGCAATCTTCTACTCCACGCACACTACATCCTCCACAACTAGCCACTCAATTATTCCATACCTCCTACATGCCCATAGAGCAAAATACAACATGTATCCAGAATTTCCCTTACTCGAGTCATCCTCACTCTCAACGTCTGCAGTCATAACTGACTCACTAGTATACCCCAACTGAAACCAATACAACACATAATTGTGCAATCAACTCGTCGATGACAAACTCTCCCATTTGGCTCGAGGCCATAGATCAAAACGCACAATAGTTCACGATGCCCATACTCCATTACTGCCATAATACTGCAGCGGGATTCAACTAAATCCTTCCTGAGCTCCTGCAACACAAACTATCTAATATTTCAAATTGTCTACAAATCTCGCATTCACCATTATAATAGTCATTCCAACTTCCACAAGTGATCTAAACTCAGATTGCAACATATATCATTTAGTGGTAAAAGATAACTTGCTATAAACCAACATAAGAATCACACAACCTCAGAACACCCCTCAGGATATAACCCCGTCTGCGTAGCCTCAAACTGATATCTCTCTATATCCTTTCAAAATCATATCTATTACGCAATCACTTTATCCTCCTGCATTAAAACACAATCAATGCCTATCGTCGATGCATCAAAATACGCGGTATAAAGGCCTGAAGGTGATGGCAGTACTAACACTGGAGCAGTGGTCAAAGCAGTCTTGAGCTTCTGGAAGCTCTCCTCACAATCACCCGACCACCCGAATGGAGCACCCCTTTTTTGGGTCAATTTGGTCTAGGTCGAAGCAATAGATGAAAATACCTCCACAAAGCGATGGTAGTAACCTGCCAAACCAAGAAATCTCCTAATCACCATGGCTGAGGATGGTCTAGACTAACTCTGCACCGCCTATATCTTCTTCGGATCCACCTGAATACCCTCACTGGACACCACATGCCCCAAGGATGCTACTGAACTAAGCCAAAATTCACACTTGGAGAACTTTGCATAAATCGTCTCCTCCCTTAATCTCTGTAATAAAATCCTCAAATAATGAGCATGCTCCTCTTGGCTACGAGAGTACACCAGGATGTCATCAATGAATACAATAATGAAGAAGTCCAAATACAGCTGGAATAAACTGCCCATCAAATGCATGAATGCTATTGGGGCAATGGTCAGCCCAATAGACATCATCAAGAACTCATAGCACAACATGAAGATCTACTTCACTCAACAACTAAACTACATGAGAGGTCTGTAATGACCCAAAAGGTCATCCCGTATATTCTATCTAATTCTGTGTTCCGAGGTCATGAAAACCTCCTTCTATCTCACCTCGATTTGCTTGCACAGTCCGGGCGTGGAGCCGAGAAGCCTTTATGTGAAAATTGATAAAAATAATAATTTTGTATTCGAAATTTGAATAAAATTAATTTCAGTCAACATTTTTGGTAAACAGATCCGGACCCGTGATTTGATGGTCCCAGAGGGTCCGTAGGAAAATATGAGACTTGGGCGTATGCTCGGAATCGAATTCCGAGGTCCCAAGTCCGAGAAATGAATTTTTAAAGAAAATTGTTTTCTAAAAAAAATATAAAGGTTTTTGAAAATGAAATGTTATGTGAAAACTGTGGTATCGGGCCCGTATCTTGGTTCCGGAGCCTGTAACAGGTTCAATATGTTTTATATGTAATCTGTGAAGTTTGGAAATAAACGGACTTCATTTGGCATGATTCGGACCTTAAACGCAAAATTTGAGGTTTATGAAGTTTTTGAGAATTTCTATAGATTTTAAGGTTTAATTCGATGTTCATGATGTTATTTGGGTGGTTTAATTACTTGAATAAGTCCGTAGGATCTTTATGAGGTTGTGTGTGTATTTGTCTTTGAGCCTCGAGGGCTCGGGTGAGTTCCGGGTAAGTGTCGGAGTGCAAAACATGGTAAAAATCTGGTGTTTTATTGTTGTTGTTGGTGTCCAGGTAATTGCCCTATGCGAACGCACTCAAGGGAGTGCGAACGCATAGGGTAGTGTGGGGTCTGGGTAAACTTTACTCTATGCGAACGCAACCCCAAGGGTGCGAACGTGGGAGAAGACGTTATGCGAACACATCAACTAGTCGCGAACGCACAGGATCAAAAGGTCTGGGGGCTGGGTGGTGCGAAGCCTGTGCGAACGCACCAGTTGGGGCACGATCGTGGAAGTAAGGTTAGGATAGCCTGCGGAAACGCACTGCTCGTGCCGTGATCGCACTGAGTAAGATCGGGATTTCTACCAAAAGTCATAAACCCTCTTCTTCTCCAAAACCCATAGGCGATTTTTGAAGAGCTTCTTCACCATAATATCTTAGGTAAGTAATCTTTAACTCGTTTCCTTCCATTTTCATCAACATCTATTAGATTCTAGGCCTAAAAAAACATGAAATCATAGGTAGAAATTGGGATTTTTGGGTAGAGTTAGGGCTTTTTGAATATTTCGGAATTTAACCCTGTTTTGGGGTCGGATTTCAAAACAAATTATATATTCGGGCTCTTGGGTGAATGGGTGATCAGGTTTTGGTCCGAACCTCGTGTTTCGACCAAGCGGGCCCGAGGTCGATTTTGGAAAATTTTGGAAGAATGTTAGGAAATCTAAAATTAGACATTTAAATTGAGCTGTTTATCATTTATTGATGTTATTGAGTCGATTATGTCTAGATACGATTGATTTGGCGTCGAGTTCGTAAGGAAACCGGTGCTAGAGGCTTGATTTGGATTTCCTGGAGTCGAGGTAAGTATCTTGCCTAACCTTGTGTGGGGGAACTACCCCTTTGGATTGAGTCTTCTATGTTGATTGTAGTCCGCGTACGCGAGGCGACGAGCGCGTACTCGAACTTGTTTGAAAATAGATTTCCCTTTTGGGATTTTGGGTGCTTATGCTCCCCGTATATGAATTCAACTTGTTATATCTGAATTCCTGATTTCTAGTCTCAACTCTTCTTGTCCAAATTAGAAGTACTTGCCTAGCCTTCCTTGTTTTTTATAATATATCAATTGACTTAAACGAAGACTTTGTTTTCATTCATACGCTGCCTATGTGGCTAGAACTAGTATAATCTCTCTCTATAAATGTCTAACAAGAAATTGGAATATGTATACATTGGTCAAGCATGCCCGTGAGTCGTACCCTGTGACTTAAATGATTTTCCTCTTAAGTAGTACTTGGATTTAATTGATGACCTCCCGTGTTGATGGTATTCTTTGATGTTTCCTATTTACTAAACATTCGTTCAAACTGAGTTTATTCGGTGAAGCTAATTGTCTAAGTGAGATTGGTTATAGCTGATTTCCCTTGCCGGGATGATTTGGTTTTTTGGTTGTGAATTTGAATATGTAGAATTGTTGCCAAATTTGCCTTGTTTTCCCCTCGTTATGATGTTCTCTCTTTGTGCTTGGCATTCCTCTCAGTGGCTACTTCTTATGAGCTAGTTGTTACCACTAGAATTAGACATTTAAATTGAATTGTTTAGCATTTATTGATGTTATTGAGTCGATTATATTTAGATTCGATTGATTTAGAGTCGAGTTCGTAAGGAAAGCGGTGCTAGAGGCTTGATTTGGATTTCTTGGAGTCGAAGTAAGTATCTTGCTTAACCTTGTATGGGGGAACTACCCCTTTGGATTGAGTCTTCTATGTTGACTGTAGTTCGCATAGGCGAGGTGATGAGTGTGTACTCGAAATTGTTTGCGAATAGATTGTCCTTTAGGGATTTTGGGTCCTATGCTCCCCGTATATGAATTGAACTTGTTGTATCTGAATTCCCGATTTCTAGTCTCAACTCTTCCTGTCAAAATTAGAAGTACTTGCCTAGCCTTCCTTGTTTCTTATAAGATCTTAGTTGACTTAAACGAAGACTTTGTTTTTCCTACCGTCATGCTATGTATTCCTTCATACGCTGCCTATGTGACTAGAACTAGTATAATCTCGCTATGTAAATGTATAATAAGAAATTGGAATATCTATACGTTGGTCAAGCATGCCCGTGAGTCGTACCTTGTGACTTTAATGATTTTTCTCTTAAGTACTGCTTGGGTTTAATTGATGACCACCCATGTTAATGGTATTCTTTGATGTTGCCTATTTACTGAACATTTGTTCAAACTGAGTTTATTCGGTGAAGCTAATTGTCTAAGTGAGATTGGTTATAGCTGATTTCCCTTGCCGGGTTGATTTGGTTTCCTGGTTGTGAACTTGAATATGTAGAATCATTTCCATATTTGCCTTGTTTTCCCCTCGTTACATTGTTCTCTCTTTGTGCTTGGCATTCCTCTCAGTGGCTACTTCTTATGAGCTAGTTGTTACCACTTTTGTGATTTAAGTCTTTGTATTGATTTGCTCACCGCACTTTGTATTCGGCCTTGTTTGCTTTCGCGCCGGTTGTGGCAATATATGTTGTTTCTGTCGCATTCTGGTTGTTTTCCTCAGTGTGTGCATTGCATATTTAAATTGGGACTACGGATAGAGATCCGATAGCTTTCCCCCTGTACTGCACTGTATATTTAAATTGGGACTACGGACAGAGATCCGGGAGGTTTTCCCTTGTACTGCATCACATATTTCAATTGGGACTACGGTCAGAGATCCGGGAGCTTTCTCCATGTACTGCATCACATATTTAAATTGGGACAACGGACAGAGATCCGGGAGCTTTCCCCCTGTACTGCATCACATATTTAAATTGCGATTACGGACAGAGATCCGGGAGCTTCCCTCCTGTACTGCATTGCATGATAAATTTTGAGTTACAGACTGAGTTACAGTAGTTTTATGATTGAGGAGAATTGGATCGAAAGATATAAATATATATATTGAAAAGTATATTTGAAAAGCATTTTTATTGCAGAATAATGATATTTGAAAGAGCAGTACTTGGGAATATATATTTTGAACATCACGTATTTTGATGCTATTTGAAAGAGAAGTACCTGGAACACTATATTTTTTGAACATCACGTATTTTGATGATATTCGAAAGAGCAGTACTTGGGAAAGTATATTTGAACACCACGTATTTTGAAGAGACTATGTTGTTAAGATTTCTCTTTATAAAAATATATAAATGTACATTAAGAGAAAGTATGTTGCAAAGAAGGAATTTTTCTATTCCGAAATGATTATATCTTTAAAGCTTTTAAAATAAACTCACGATTTAAATGTTTAGACTCGAAGGTTGACTAGTTTTATTGAGTTTATTGGCTAAGGTCAGATGTAGATAAATTGATGCAGTGCTGAGTTGCTAGTGCTTTTATTGGGTTATGATTCTCGCCATTTGGATTGCATTCTTTTCAATCTCTTTGCGTATTTCTATTATGTTGTCCGTTGATCGTAATTATTGAAGTTCCTTCCGTATTATTTGATCGAATCGTTAATTATATTAAAAAACCTTTAGATAGGGATTATGTTTCGGTCTTTTATACATTTATGCCTTTTTATTTATTAGACCGGTGGTGTCTTGACTAGTCCTCGTCACTACTTCACCGAGGTTAGTCTTGATAATTACTGGGCACCGATGTGGTGTGCTCATACTACACTTCTGCACATTTTTTTATGTTCAGCTTCAGGTTATTATTGTTGGTATGCACAAATCATTGCTGAGGAGACTTAAGGTAACCTGCTGCTGCGTTCGCAGGCTTCTGAATCACCTTCCTATTTTATTTCTATCCAATTGTACTTACTTATTCCTAGATAGTTGTATTTAGATTTGATAGAAAGATTTCATAGAGCTTATGACTTGTATTTACCGGGTTTTGGGAAACTGCACACTCTGTCAAGAATTCTATTTCGAAATTTTTAAATTTCCTTTATTATTGTTGTTGTTCAGTGGAAATGTTAGGCTTACCTAGTCCGTAAGACTAGGTTCCATCACGATACCCAGCGGAGTGAAATTTGGGTCGTGACAAGTTGGTATCAGAGCTCTAGATTCATAGGCGCTACGAGTTATAAGCGAGTTTTCTAGAGTCTTGCAGATCGGTACGGAGACATCTATGCTTATCTTCGAGAGGCTATGGAACTATCAGGACAATTTCACTTCCTTCATTCTTATCGTGCGAGTTCATTAATCTTGAAGGTTGCAATTATAGTTCCATTCTCTCACTGATGGTGAGGACACGAGCTGCGGTTCCTAATAATGTTACCCCGAAACAAATGTTTCAAGGGTTAGAGACAGAGGCCAACAAAGAGCACGTGCCGCAGTTAAGATGCCTCCATAGCAACGAGATCATATTGGTCAAGTTCCAGTTATCATGGCTGCATGACATGTGGTTTCAGTTCAGCCCATGGTTAGGACAGCAACATCAGAGGTAGAACACCTTGGGATTTAGACGTACTGGAAGTACCACCCTTCTATCTTTCAGTGGATCGACAGCGGGTAATGCCCAGGGTTTTCTGGAGGAGTGTCGCCATATTCTTCGTACTTCGGGTGTTGTGGAGACAAGCGGGATTGCATTTGTCACGTCTCAGTTATAGAGTAGTGGGTTGATCAGCGGTGGCAGCATAGGAGTTGGGGTAATATGGACGAGTTAGCTTCACTAGCATGGGTTCAAATTTTCGGAGATTTTTTGAGGGATGTTGCACCTCAGCTCCTTGGAATGTTCGGCGCGCGGAGTTTGAGCAGTTGCATCAGGGTACCATGTCACCATTGGAGTACACTGTCAAATTCAGTGAGTGAGCCATATATACACCTCACGTGATTGCTTCAATTAGGAGGCGAGTCCGTATATTCATTGAGGGACTCAGGCATGGTAGAAAATCTTGGGTCAACCAGTTCAGTTGCATTACCAGCATCGCATGGGAGCGATTCAGATACTCATGGGTCTCAGAGGATCTATATCGAATGTTTTCCACCGCCATATCGGTAGAGAAATTATTTTCAGTGTGGAGATGTTAGCCACAGAGCTAGAGATTGTTCCAGGATTCAGGTGGGAGAGTTATAGCAGGGTGTTCAGGTGGATAGAAGGCGCCTAAGAGGGGGAGGCCTGACCCGTTGATGCGTTGCATATAGTTGGCTAGAAGTCGTCGTGTCAGATATCATCACCCAGGTATGGCTTGATGTGCTAGAGTGGGGTACCATTGTATTTCACTGTAGTCTCGCTGGTCCGGACGAGTTCCCATTATTTGTTGTCTCATTTATGAGTGAGTTTCATGTGTTGCACTCTATTTTTGTGCTTGCTCCTGTTGGGAGATTCTATGAGTAGTAGCCATGTCTATCATTGTTTTATTCATCCTTGCTAGTGGTGAAACTGGAAGTGAGTCCATGTCGTCCTTCTTGGTAAGCTTTATGTGATTCTCCTGAGTATTTTGTTTTTGAGCTGTGATTTGATACTCCATTGAGATGTGAGTAAGCGAGCGCTATGATTTTGTTAACCGAGATGAATTAGCGGGAGATATCTATTGGTATGATATATATTCGACATGTGTCGTAGAGTGAGGGTGATACCCTCGTGATTCTTTGTGATTTGATATGTTTGGACCGGGCTGAGTACCGCAGTGGAAATTTTATCAAGATGGAATCCTTGTGATTTGTTCATATGCTTTGCTTTTTCTTGTTATATGGATTCTGGTAAGTCAGTATTGATAGAGAGTTATGCCTAAAGGCTTGTTTGATAGTACATTTATATGCTTCTACATTTCCTACTCAGTTATTTCGTCATGTGTTTCTGTAGTTCAGTTTGAGGGATGTGTGCCCGGTGGTGTTAGTTGTGACTCGGTGATTCGGGTGTCTTCTGATGAGGTCTTCGTGTTTATTGCATCATTATCGGTATTATGGGATTTGGAAACAGAGGTTTCTACCATATGTGGGACTAATTGCCAATGTTGAGTTGATTTCGGGCAGTTATGGTGATCAAAAGTGCTATTGACCTATGTGTGATGTGCTATGTTGTGTGGTCGTGCCTTATGGGCGTAGACCTGAGTTGATGCAGCTGGTTGAGGTTAATGCCGGACATGAATTTAGAATCGGGTCTTTTGGAAATGAGTAGAAAGTGAGAAATTGAGGTATGAGGCTTATCGATGATGATGAGTAGGCTATATGACAGTTGTGATGGTTTCATCAGGCTTATGTAGGTTGGGGTGACGTGGGATCACCCGCGGGTGTGTGTTGGAAATGCGCAATCAGTGATTGGATGAGTTCAAAGTGAATCTTAGCACGTTCTAGGACGAACGTTTGTTTAAGAGGGGGATATTGTGATGACCCAAAAGGTCATCCCGTATATTCTATCTAATCTGTGTTCCGAGGTTGTGAAAACCTCCTTCTATCTCACCTCGATTTGCGTACGTAGCCCGGGCGTGTAGCCGGGAAGCCTTTATGTGAAAAATTGATAATAATAATAATTTTATATTCAAAATTTGAATAGAGTTGATTTCAGTGAACATTTTTGGTAAACGAACCCGGACCCATGATTTGACTATCCCAGAGGGTCCGTAGGAAAATATGGGACTTGGGCGTATGCCCGGAATCGAATTCCGAAGTCCCAAGTCCGAGAAATGAATTTTTAAAGAAAATTGTTTTCTGAAAAAAAATATAAAGGTTTTTGAAAATGAAATGTTATGTGAAAACTGTGGTGTCGGGCCTGTACCTTGGTTCCGGAGTCCGGAACAGGTTCAATATGTTTTATATGTATTATCAGTGAAGTTTGGAAATAAACGGATTTCGTTTGGCGTGATTCGGACCTTTACTGCAAAATTTGATGTTTATGAAGTTTTTGAGAATTTCTATAGATTTTGAGGTTTAATTCGATGTTTATTATGTTACTTGGGTGGTTTAATTACTTGAATAAGTCTGTAGGATGTTTATGAGGTTGTGTGTGTATTTGGCTTTGAGCCCCGAGGGCTCGGGTGAGTTCCGGGTAAGAGTCGGAGTGCAAAACTTGGTAAAAATCAAGTGTTTTATTGCTGTTGCTGGTGTCCAGGTAATTGCCCTATGCGAACGCACTCAAGGGAGTGCGAACGCACAGGGTAGTGTGTGGTCTAGGGGTCTGGGTAAACTTCACTCTATGCGAACGCAACCCCAAGGGTGCGAACGCGGACCTATAGGGAGAAGACCCTATGCGAACACATCAACTAGTCACGAACGCACAGGGTCAAAAGGTCTGGGGGACTCAGTGGTGCGAAGCCTGTTCGAACGCACCAGTTGGGGCGCGATCGGGGAAGGAAGGTTAGGATAGCCTGTGCGAACGCACTGCACGTGCCGCGATCGCCCAATTATTTTCTAAGTATAAAATTAGAACCATTTCGGGACTTCTACCAAAATTCATAAACCCTCTTCTTCTCCAAACTCCATAGGCGATTTTTGAAGAGCTTCTTCACCATAATCTCTTAGGTATGTAATCTTTAACTCGGTTCCTTCCATTTTAATCAACACCTATTAGATTCTTGGCCTAGAAAAAATATGAAATCAAAGGTAGAAATTGGGATTTTTGGGTAGAGTTAGGGATTCTTGAATATTTGGGAATTTGACCTTGTTTTGGGATCGTATTTCAAAACAAATTATATATTCGGGCTCGTGGGTGAATGGGTGATCGGGTTTTGGTCCGAACATCGTGTTTCGACCAAGCGGGCTCGGGGTCGATTTTGGAAAATTTTGGAAGAATGTTGGGAAATCTAGAATTAGACATTTAAATTGAATTGTTTAGCATTTATTGATGTTATTGAGTCGATTATATT
>ML344822.1:0-105372 GCA_005239505.1 Nicotiana paniculata | reverse complement strand
AAAGCACATAAAATGCAAGGTATATAATGCTTAAAATCATGAATTCTAGCCACGCATCAAAAGGGCATGAGTACACCACATATGGTACCTAGTAAGTGCCAAGCCTAACCACGGTCAAGTAGTGACGAGGTCAGGTTAAGGCCCTACTGGACTAAATATAAATAATTTAAAGTAGTACAAAAGATAAGTACATTTTTCAGTAACAGTTAAAGAAAATGTTCGAAAACTTAACAGTCAAGGGAGCCCTCGGCTCAAAATAAGGTAAACACAAGATGGAATCTCCCGGGATACCGTCCCGTTGTTCCAAATGATCATGCAATACAGAGGGATCTCCCGGAATATGTCTGTAGTCCCAAAATAAATATGCAGTATAGGGGGATCTCCCGGAATACGTCCGTTGTCCCAAAGTAAATATGCAGTACAGGGGGATCTCCCGAAATACGTCCGTAGACCCAAAGTAAATATGCAGTACATGGGGATCTCCCGGAATATGTCCGTAGTCCCAATTTAAATATTCCATGCAGGATGAATGACAAGAATAATATCGGATTTACACAGTTTATACTAATCACAGATAAGGAAAATAAGGGCTTAACTAAGCATGGCGCACAGAAGATCAAGTAGGCAATTAAACATGTAAGCATGCTTTCCCAATCTAAGATAAACAATTTATCATAATACAGGAAGTTCACAGAAGAGAAACAATTTATGTTTTAGGAAGGGGAAAATGAGATTATAGCCATAACGGCCCGTGTACGTACTCGTCACCTCACGTACACGGCGCCCACACAACAAATAGTATCAAATATCCTAAGTGGGAAGTCCCCAACATAAGTTTAGTCAAGCCACATACCTCAGCCGCTCAAATCAAACTTGAAATCGTGTTCTTGCCACGAGTATCCGACTCCAAATGGCCCAAATCTAATCAAATCAATTGCATAGTGTAAATAATACTGTAAGCAACTAGTTCAACTAATAAAATTCGAAGTTAAGACGCGAAATTAGGAAAATCACCCATAAGTAACACGGAACCACGCCTCGGAATCGGGTAAAAATTACAAATTATTAACACCCACTCACTCACTAGAACACTCGCACAATAATCATCAAAATTTGACGTCAAATCTCACTCAAATCTCGGATTTTCAATTGGGGAACTTTTTCCCCCATTTCAAAACTTTTACACTCAAATCCCTTAATTCGATTGAAGAACTTACTATAGACTGATGAAATACAAGTGAAATAGGGTTAAGAATTGTTACCCATTGATCTCCTCTTCAAAGTCCTCACAAAATCGCCAATTCCGAGCTCTAAATCGATTTTAGAAGTTATGAATCCAAACCCTTGAATTTTCATATTTCTTACCAGCGATTTCTGCTCCCATGAGGGGTCCACCGCACCTACGGTCCCGCTTCTGCAGCTGGGGATCCGCACCTGCGGAAATTCATTAATTCCCCAGGCCCTGCACCTGCGCTCCCTTCTTCACAGATGCGGTTCCGCTTTTGCGGTTCTTCAGCCTCATATGCGGTCACTGACCCTCACACCCTAGACCGTACATGCGACCTCTCTCTTCGCTTCTGCGGGGCCGCACTTGCGGTCCAGCATCCGCAGGTGCGAAAACACCAGAACATCCCACATCAGATTTGCCTAAGTCCTATTTTCTTCCCGTTGAGCATCCTAAACACACCCGAGGCCCCCAGGACCCAATCAAAACTACCAACCAGTCCTATAACCTTATTCGAACATCATCGATCCTTCAAACCACATCACATAACACCATAAACAAGAATTAAACATCACTTCAAACCTAAGGACTTAACATTTTTCCAAAATCTACAAACGATGTTGAAACACGTCAAAACTAGTTCGATTGACCTCAAATTTGACACACAGGTCACAAATGACACCACGAACGTATAGCCGCTACCAGAATTCCATTTCAAGTCTGATATCAAAATTTCACCTATCGGCCAAAATTGCCGAAAATCTAATTTTCGCCAATTCAAGTCTAAATCTACTACAAACCTTGGAAACACACTCTGGACGTGCTCCTAACCCCAAAATCACTTAACGGAGCTAACGGAGTGAACAAAATTCCATTCTAGATCCGTCTTCACACAGTTCCGACTACGGTCCGATTTCTAAGGCTTAAACTCATAATTAGGGACTAAGTGTCCCAAAACTCTCCGAATTCCATGGCTAATCACTCCGGCAAGTCCCAGTAGAAGAAAAAAATGTGGGGAAAGCAATCATTAGGGGATCGGGGTTCTAACTTTCCAAACGACCGGCCGGGTTGTTATAAATACACAAAATAATTGGTTGGTTAATTACACCCTAAATACCAACGTACAAAGATTTATCCATGTGCATTAGGGTGTGTATTTATTGGGTATTTTCCTCATAAGAAGGGGTGCAAATGTTATCATACTCTTATCAGGAGATTCTACGTAACTATGGATGTTACTTTTTCTTAAATAGAGATGTATTTCTCTCAAGAGACATCTATTTTTTCTCTTCAAGGGGAGAATATAGTTGAAGAGTAGAATTAGATGGTTTTACTGCCTAATAAAAATCATACATCATCTAATACAGAGGTTGTCTCAACTACTCCAAATCATGAAACTCTTGATCAAGAAGTACAACAAGAAAGTGAAGAGCTCCCCTCTCTAGTACCAATGATCCTCTTGGTGATGATGTTCCTGAGGTATGTAATAATTTTGAGAAAAATACTAGTAATTTAGTTGATGATACTAAACAGTGGTTTCTAGTGATGATAATATATATATATATATATATATATATATATATATATATATATATATATGTGTGTGTGTTTCCTCCTCGGACTAGCCAAGGTAAAGCACCAGAGAAATACCTGATAATTCAAAGAAAGTCCAATACCCTATTGCTCATTATGTTTCTAGCGGACACTTTCCAAGTGCTATCCAAGATTTTGTGAATAAAATGTCATCTATTTAAATCCCAATAAGGTTTAAAGAGTCATTGGGTGATCCTAGATGGGAAAAATCCATGACTGGGGAGATGCAAGCCCTAGAGAAAAATCTGACATGGGATATCGTGATTTTACGAGAAGAAAAGAAACTCGTCAGATGTAAATTAATTTTTTCAGTGAAACACAAGACATATGGTTCAATAGATCGGTTCAAATAAATGCTAGTTGTGCGTGGATATACACAAACTTATAGTGTTTATTATCAGGAGACTTTTGCGCCAGTGGTAAAGTCAAATATTGTTCGTGTTCTATTATCTATAATTGCTAGTCTTGATTGTCCTTTGTAGTAAGATGATGTGAAGAACACCCTTTTAAATGGAGATCTATCTGAAGAAATTTGTATGAGCAAACCTCCAGGTTATAACACTTCTTGAAATACAAATTTTGGTGTGCAAGCTAAAAAAGGCTTTGTATTGTTTGAAACGATCGCGTAGAGCATGGTTTGAAAGATTCCGACTAGCAATGGAGAAATATAGCTACACTCAGAGCAATGCAGATCATATTTGTGTTTTAAGAGATGAAATGGTAAGTTAAGTTCTCTTATTATCTATGTCGATGATATGATTATTACAGGTAATGATGTTGATTGAGATGACTAAATTGAAGAATTTCTTACCCCGGACATCGATATGAAATATCTGGACAGATAAAAGTATTTCTTGGGCATTGAAGTTATCAGATACAAACAAGGAGTTTTATTATCTCAATGCGAATAGGTTCTTGATTTGTTAAAAGCAATTGGTATGTTAGGCTGTCAACCTATCGATACACTGATTAACAAAAACATGGCTTGGATGAACTTCTTGATCAAGTTCTTACTAACAAAGGGAGATATCAAAGACTAGTGGAAAACTTGATATACTTGTCACACACATGACCAGCTATTGCTTATGTGGTAAGTTGCTTCATCCATAATCCGAGTGAAGTTCATATGAATGTTTTCACGATGCAAAATCTCACCTTAAGAATCGTGATGGCACCTAGTATCTAAACTAGGTAAGCTGATTACTTACAACAGTTAAACAAATTAACATGATATTTTTAAAAGCAAATTAAAATGAATACCAAAATAAAGATGATACAAGCCTACGCGACAATAATCACAACTATCTTCCTAAGACTAGTTAGTACAGAGTCGTGAACTCTAGTTTAATACATAAAAATATCTCAAAACAAAGTACAATATTGTTCAGATAGAAAATTAACAGTACAATTAAAAGGAAAATGACTCAGAAGGACTACGGCAATTGAGCAAATCTACATCGAATCCTTGCGATCAAAGAAGCTAACACTACTTGGGTCCACATCCTCCAACACCTGGATCTGCACAAAAATATGCAGAAGTGTAATATGAGTACACCATAGTCCGTATCTAGTAAGTATGAAGACTAACCTCAGTAGAGTAGTGACGAGGTACAAGTCAAGACACCTACTAGATATAATAATGTGTGCAGTATATCAGTATAAAGCTAATACTATAAGCAAGAATTAGTAAATGGCAACAAGGAATAAGCATATGATAAAACAGTAAAGTAATCAGAACAACGTTAAAGTACCAGTGAAACAAAATAAGGAAAACAAATGACAACCAAAAAATCAAGTTGTTCTAACACAAACTTTACAACAAAATCACCTCGAGGTGACACACCTCATAGCCACAAGTTAAGAATCCCAAATCACAAATGATATGTGCATGTCACCTCGTGACCACATTATCAATCACAACCGCATATACAACTCACGTTCTACTTGGACAACTCACGTGCCAATATCTCTGCACGTCATGGTCACAAGCTCATTTTCACAATCCGCCCGACATGGTCATAGGCTCAATAACACAATGAAAGTATATATACAAGAATATATGTGCATTGTTATTGAATATCAAGTTTCATACTCCTGAACTGGTATAAATGACATGTTACGGTGTATGCATGTGCGAGTATACTATTACAACCCAAGTCAACAAGTAATAACAAAGACATTGAGTAGCCCATTGGAATCAACACAAAAAGTAACACAATGTGCTTGACACACACAAGAAAAATCATGTTATCACACGAATATCATCAATAATATGCCACAAGGACATTACATAGCCTCCATTATTGCTCCACCCTGAAGGTATATCAATAGAGACATGTATCGCTCTGTCGTGACAATAACACAATAGCCACATGTATCACTCCACCCAGATAATATACACGATATCTACCTGTATCAATCCACCCAGAAAATATGCACAATAGCCACCGATATCACTTTGCACAATCAACAATAGTGAAATGCCACAATTATGCTCCGCATAACAACAATCAATCCACATAACAAGTCCACATATGCCACAATGTTTCCAAAGCAACAATACCAATATCACAACAATGCATATCTCACGGCTTAATAACAATGTATACAAGAGTATCAACAACAACACAATGAAATGGAGAAAACTCAACAATGAAAGATATTCCATAAAACGATTACTTCAATTAAAACATTTTAATTGATTTCAATAACTACAACTCCAACTAAATGCATATGAATAACTCAAATTTGAAATATATGACATTTAATAATAACCTCAACTAAATGCATATAAGAGTGAACTTAACAATGAAAGATAAAACATATAATAATAAGTTCAATTAAATGCTTATAAGGAAATAGATAACATGTAATCGCAACTACAATTAAATGCTTATAAGTAACCTGTAAAGCCTCGTAAATTATTGTTACTTAAAACCCTAGGTTCCGTGGTACCGAGGTAGGCTAACGTGTTTAAGCTGCGGTACTGACTTTTTGGGTTGTGCAATGCGTTGGTGAGTTGGAAGAATAATTCTAGCAGGAGATGGTATTTTTGCGGTCTACTATACCACCGCAGAATAACTCCGCGGACCGAAGATCTGTCACAGAGTGCAACAGTTTCAAAACCAATTGTTGAAGGTCATTTTGCGGTCCATTATGCAACTGCATAATCATTTTGCGGGCCGCGCTTCCATCGTAGATTCAACACAAGAAATTTTAGAGGGTGATTTCGTGGTCCATTTTGCGGCCGCATAACTTGTCTATGACCACAAACCTACCGTAGACCTAACCCGACCAGCCCAACTTTGGAGGATGATTTTGGGGTCCGCGCTTCCATCGTAGATACATGTTCTACGGTACACTCTGCGACCGCAGAGTTGAGTTTAGAGGGTCCATTTGGGTTATAACACGACCCCATTTTGATAAAAGACATAAGTGGGTCATTTAGGAGCTAAAAGCCACTCTACTCAACCATTTTACCCGTCTGGAAGAATAAAGGAAGCCATTTTCCAAGACATTACTTATCCGGTTAAGTTCTTGTTCTAAATCTTCCATGCAAGTTGTTACAGGCCTAAATAGGCCGGGGAGTAGAAGATATACTTGAGGTTGTTGAACTACCCGAGATTAATTGTTGATTGATTTTGGTTGTGGGGTGAAGGAAGATTCCATAGGAGAACCTTGTAGTCAAATTACACACATAGTGTTTGATGAAATGCTTAAATGAGCTGAACCCCTGAATCTCTTTCTAATTATGGTTCAAATTTGTCATGTCTCTAATAAAATGAAGTCTCTAGGATTTTCCGAATGTTGTAGTGGTTTAAGTAAAGCTGAAGCGAGATATGTTGGATAAACTTCTCTTGTAGAATCGAGTTCCATGATGATTCTCGTAAGTTTACAGCGTGATTGGCCTGAGTTCTTATTTCTGATGTTCCGGATCATTCCTAATAAATTCGTTCATTCCAAATAAGCTTTTTGTCGAAAGATATATACTCAAAACGTTATTCAATTGCTCCTATCATAATATGTTCTCATTTGGGAATGTATTCAAGTATGACCAATGTATCAAAATGTTATGATTAAAAATTATTTTTCAATTGCAAGTCTATTATGCCTTATTTTGGAAGGAAAACTCAATGTGCTTAAGACTCTTATTGCTCATATAAAAATTTAATGTTTTGGTTTTAAATTATCTTATTTTTGATAAACTATGTTGATACGTGAAAGTGAAAGAAGTGAATATGAAATATAAAATGCGGCCATCGTGCTAGGAATGAAAATTACACTTGTAGCCAATAGTGCCGATGAAATGAAAGGAAGTGTGAAAGATTTTGAAATGAACTATAACTCCTTGATATAATAAATTATTTGGGAGTATCATTTACCCACCAAGGAAGGGTAGGTTGAAATTACCTAACCCCAAAATTACATGTGTCGGTGTATGAGTGATTGAGGGGTAAATCCCCGTACTGATGTGTTGAGATTATTCTCCTTAATTGGGATGAGATTGATGTGTTGAGATTATTCCTCTTAATTGGGATGATATTGATTTGTTGAGATTATTTCCCTTAATTGGTATGAGATGATTGCTATCAAAGGTGATGTCGACCCACACGGCATGGTGGTGACGCGGCTTAGCCGATCAGGTAGAGATCAGACGCCATGTCGCACACTTGGTGGTCTTGTGTTTGATGTCGAGACACATACTTTGAGGTAAGAAGGCTTAGCCAATTGGGATGAGATCTAACTCCATGCTATAAGAACGATGGTGTATCAGTGCTAAGGATCTCCCAACCTAAAACATTGACTATTACTTGAAACTTTAACTCTATCGTGATTTGGTATTTTAATATTACTTGGATTCTCATGTATTCATGTTTCTCCACCATTGTATTGTTACTTGATTAAATGAGAGGGTATTTATCCTTACATACTAGTAGTATTCCACATGTACTAACATCTCTTTTGTCGGTGACACTGCATTTTTAATGGATGCCGGTGGTTCCACAACATGCAGCATCGATAAGTGATAGCGGTACACCCTCTTCTCAGTTGACTTGGTGAGCCCCACTTCATATCTAAGTCTTGTGTCTTTGTTCCTTATGTATAGTTCTTTGAGGTATTACCGGGGCCCTGTTGCCGGCACCATCATAGTACTCTTTTGTATCAATTAGTGGCTCCGTAGACATAGTGTTGGTTGTATTTTGATTTGGGTAAGTCAAAATTGAAATGTTGCACTTGTAACACTTGTTTTCACTATTAATACTATGAATGCGTAATGTATTTTGGGAATTTGTAAATGAAGTACCTAATAGTAACGAAATTGGTCTTGTACACTCTCATTGCCTAACTAATGTTATACATCTTCACTTTATTCATGGGTAAGGTCGGGTAGAAGGCATCGAGTAAGCTTGCTTGAGTGGTATATCTCGGTTGAGTGTCGGTCGCGCTCCTCAAGGTTGGGCAATGACATAACCTAAGAGTCTATGTCAGTCAATTTCCACATATAATCTTGTGCACACACTTGTCACCTCATATACACGTGCGCCACATAATTCAAATACTTCAATTAAGATCAAACCTACGGGGTGGTTTCCCCCACACAAAGTTAGGCAAGATACTTACCTCAAAGAAGCTAAGTCAATACTCTAAGAAGCCTTTCTTGCATGAAACAACCTCCGGACAGCTTGAATCTAGCCAAAATAACTTAATATCATAAATAAGATTCATAGGAACTAATTTTGGATAATAATGTTTCGATCTTGAACAAGAATCAAAAAGTCAATCCCAAAATTCAACTTTGGGACTGCACATCGGAACTCGACAAAACATACCAAATTCGAAACACCCATTCCGATACGAGTCCAACCATACCAAAATCATCCAATTCCGGCCTCAAATGATCCTTCAAATCATCAATTATGTTTTAGAAAATTTTCTACTAAAATCCTCAATTTCTCCAATTCAAATCATAAATTAAATTACTAAAACATGGATCAAAACATTAAGTATAAGCAAATATGAGTCAAAAATACTTACCCTAGTCCAAATCGTGAAAATCTCCTCCAAACTCGCCAAAATCGAGCATTCTAACTCAAAATGTGGTAAAATAACAAAAGCCCTCGAAATAGATTACTATATAGTCTACCCATGTATAAACATCTCCTAACTGCTAAACTACTCTTCCCGAATGTGACACGTCATACGCAAACGCGATGACCAATTACCTAGCAACTTCGCGAATGCGATAGTGCTTTAGCAAACGCGAAGAACAAAATTATGATGCCTTCTAAGCCTCGTAAATGTGTGCTAAACTTCATGAACACAATGAACAAAATGTTTTTTACAACATTACCCTATGCATACGTGACTCCTTAGGTGGGATCACGATGAAGAAAAGCTGATATCAAAACCAGTAGTTCAAAACATGAGGAAATGGCATGTAGCCCATCTGAAACATATCCAAGGCCCCCAGGACCCTATCCAATCACACCAATCAATCCCATAACATAATGGGGACCTACTCAAGGCCTCAAATCACACCAAACAACATCAAAACTAGGAATTACACCTCAATTCAAGCATAATGAACTAATGAATTTTCAACTTCCAAAACCCATGCCGAACCATGTCAAATCAACTCGGAATGAACTCAAATTTTGCATGCAAGTCCCAAATGACACAATAGACCTATCCCAACTCCTGGAACCACAATACGACCCGATATCAAAAATGTCAACTCCCGATCAACCTTCTCAACCTTCCAAACTTTCAACTTTCGAACTTACACCAAAAAGTATCAAATCAACCTACGGACCTCTAAATCCAAATCCGGACATACACTTACATCCAAAATAACCATACGAAGCTATTGGAATTATCAAAATACCATTTTGGAGTCGTCTACACAATAGTCAAACTCCGGTCAACTCGTACCACTTAAGCTTCTAAAACAAGAATCACACTTCCAAATAAATCATGAATCACTCGAAAACAGAAACCGGACATACACGCAAGTCATAATGCATAATATGAAGCTACTCGAGGCCTTAAACCACCAAAAGAACGCTAAAGCTCAAAGTGATCGATCGGGTTGTTACATATTTCCCCTCTACGTTCATCCTAGAATGTGCCAATATTCGCTCCAAAGTCATAAAATCACATTATAGACTCACCCTACACATACACATGAACGATCCCGCGTCACCCCAATACACATAGGACCAAAAACACCATCTTGACTGAAGATTATTCCTTCCACCCATACCGATAAACCTTATAACAAAATTTCAACATCTGATCATCCACCAACGACCCGATTCCCACATAAACACAATGTTCAACTTCAACCAATTGCAATAGCTCATGCATTCATCCACAAGGCATAACCACATGACATAACACATCGCCCATATGCACATAGTAACACCTTCGGCCACAGTAGTTATCCATCATCAAACCCGATACTGATAAATAACTTTATATTAACTATAACCTTGTTCCAAACCTTCCAAACACTATAAATGATGTAATAAATACGTTAATCTCATAACTACTCACCTAATCAACAAGTAACATCCCACTTCGCCTTGACACATGCGATACAATCCGTACTGAACCATCACAGCTTGAATATAAGTGAATATGGAAAGGGAGACACATGAGAGAGCTACCCAACAAATCCAACAGGCACAACTCCCTATCAGTACCATACTAAGAATTTCTTCCACAATGGAAAAACAAAACATATAAACTAATCCAAAAGGGAGAAACAATACATGCGAACTAATCACAAAGGGTCTCATACTAACATAACTCCACTGCAGTATACAGCCCGGTCCAAACATACCGACCCATACAAAAACATGAGGATCCCATCCTCAGTTCTGAATCACAAGTAGAATATACATCATACCACCAAAGAACTTTCGCTCACTCAATTTTATGGAACAAAATCACAAAACAAAATGGACTTCAAATACCTGTAGAGCACCTAAATCACAAGTCGTAGCCAAACCAACCAGAAATCATATCAAAACCTATCGTATTAAGTAATAGAAAGTTCATCCTAGTCTCATAGATTTTAATAGTGAACAACATAAATGATAGATATGGGCTACCACTATAGAATCTCTCAACAGGTGTAAACACATACAAATAGTACAAGAATCATGAAACACATCCATATATAAAGCAAGATAAGAGGACTCACAACGATAAATAAGACCGGATCAAAATAATACTGATGCTCCTTTGTTACAAATCAAAACCATAATTGTAGAGACGTCATCTAGTGTAGCGACCTCAGCCTTACTAGGGAAAGCATGAAAACGGGCTGGGCCTCCCCTTCTAGGACGCCCTCTACCCGACTATCTTCCACCTCTAGCTCACTGTGCAAGTGTAGTAGCAATTGGAGTGGAGCCCATATCCTAAGTGCTCTGATGAATTCCACCTTTCTAGAGTCTGGGGGAATCTCTCATGATGTGCCTAGTATCACCATACTCATAACAACTCCTCTGTGGGCATGGCTGTCGGTACTGAGTTTATGCTGGATGGCTGGAGTAACCACTGTAGCAACACCGTGTAGTAGGCACACTAAAAGATGACTATGCGTATGAGTATCCTGAGGTCCCTGACTAGACAGAGCACCGCGAGTAGTCTGAAGTGCGGACTGGACTGGACTGGACTGGACTGGATGAATAACGAAACTTCCATGGTGATGGGTCAGAATCAAAAAGTAGAATTCACTAAATCCTCCATGACCTCGAGGCCTACTGGCCTCCCTATCCTCTCTATCATTGTCCCGAATACGCTCTAACCTGCTGGCAATCTCCACAACCTGATAAAATAGAGTATCAGTCTCCAACTCCCGAGCCATGCTGAATCTAAAACCATAACTGACCCCCTTAATAAATTTGCGGACTCGCTCTCTTCTATAGAAATGAAAGCAGGTGCATGACATGACAAGTCACTAAATCTAATGGCGTACCCTATGCGCCATACAGCCCAGAGGGCATGTGAAACAAACTCCCTAAAAAACATATCTGAAAATTGAGCCCAAGTGAGTAGCGCAACATCAGCTGGCCTACTGTCCTCATAAATTTTCCACAATCTATATGTTTCCCCTAATATCTAAAATGTAGTAAAGGCGACTCCACTCACCTCCACAATGCCCATGGTACAGAGAATATGGTGGAACTTGTCTGGAAACCCTGCACATCCTTAACAATTGCGCCAATGGAAGTACAAGGATCATACTTCTCAAACGTCTCAAGTCTTCTCTGATTCTCCTTAGATGCCTCTGGCTTGACCTCAGGCTGAACAGGAATAACGGGTTATCCTGACATAATTCATGGAACCTAATAAACATTGACTCGCTGCTCTCCAGTACGGGTCCTGAAAGTCTAACCTCCTCCCCCAGCCTAAGACGTAGCTGGTGTGATTGGGATCAATCCAACCTGAGCTAATGTGCCGAACATACTCAGAAAGTGTGCTACATTCTATTAGAGTCTAGGGGTAGAAAAAGGCATCTCAGGTTCCTGCCCCTAACCGAAGCTATTGGTAGCTCTTTAGTTGCAGCTCTAGAAGGGGCTCTAGCAGCAGTACGTGCCCTTCCTCGACCTCTACTTCGGCCACGACCCCTCGTGGCTCTAGTAGGGGGTGCTGGTGTCTTCTCACCTGATTCAGTGGTGCGTGTCCTCAACATATTTGAGAAAATAGAAATACAAAGGCTCAAATTCCCAAATCAATAAATCCGCACGATAAGAATGAAAGAGGTGGAATTTTCCTAATAATTATGTGCCCTCATGAAGATAAGTACAAGCTTCTTCGTACCGATCTGCAAGACTCTAATAAACTTGCTCGTGACTCATAGAATGTATGAACCAAGAGCACTAATATTAATGTACCACAACCCAAAATCATACCTTAATAATCATAATGACACCTAGTCTCTAAAACTACATAAGCCGATTACTTACAATAGTTAAACCAATTAACAGATACTTTTGAAGTAGAGTTTTACATAAATAGAAAAATAAAGGTGATACAAGCCTACGCGGGACAATCACAACGATCTTCCCAAGACTAGGTAGTATAGAGTCACGAATTATAGCTTAATACAGACAAATATTTCAAAACAAAATACAATACTATATGGATAGCGAATTAACAGTACAATTAAAAGGAAAAGGACTTCCAAGAGACTACGGTGAACGAGCAGCTCAACCTCGAATCCTCGCGATCAAAGAAGCTAACAATGTCTTGGTCCACGGCCTCCAACACCTTGAAATGCACAAAAATATGCAAAAGTGTAGTATGAGTACACCACAGTTGCTAACCAGTAAGTATGAAGACTGGCCTCGATGGAGTAGTGAAGAGGTACAAGTCAAGATACCTAATAGACATAATAATTTGTGCAGTATATTAGTATAAAGCTAATAATAGAAGCAAGAATCAGTAAATGGCAACAAGGAATAAGCATGTGATAAAATAGTAAAGTAATCAGAACACCGTTAAAGTACCAGTGAAACAAAATAAGGAAAATAAATTACAACCAAATAATCAAGCGCTTCTAACACAGGTTGACAACAAAATTACCCCGAGCTACCACTCCTCATAGCCACAACTCACGAGTGCCAAATCACAAATCATTTGCACATGGCACCTCGTGTACATATTATCAATCGCAACCGTATGGACAACTCACGTGTTGCATAGACAACTCACATGCCAATATCTCAATCCCTCTGCTATGATCATAGGATCGATTTAACAATCCGTCCGGCGTGGTCACATGCTCATTAACATAATGAAAGCATATATACAAGAATACATGTACAAGATCAATGAATATCAAGTTTCATACTCCTTAACTGGTATAAATTACATGTTATTCTGTATGCATGTGCAAGTGTACCATTACAGTCGAAGTCATCAAGTAATACCAAAGACATCGAGTAGCCTATTGAAAACAACACAACAAGTCCCAAAATATGCATGAAACACACAAGGAAAATCAAATCATCACATGAACAACATCACTAATATGTCAGCAGGACATCACATATAATCTCTACATAGTCACCTTTATCCCACCGTGTTGACAATAGCATAATAGCCTCCCTTACTTCTCCCCCCCCCCCCGACGGTATATCAATAGCCACCTATATTGCACCACCCTGACAATAACACAATAGTCACACGTATCAATCCACCCAGACAATATACACAATAGCCACCCTGTTACATCTCGTGTTTTCGTACGTTAAAGTTTCATCTTCAAATAATCAAAGTAGACTCGGGGATGATATTTTCTTGAGATTATAAGAATTTATTATATTTATAGCAAGCAATAAGTAAGTGTCGTGAAAGATAAAGGGTAAATGAATCAAAGAAAATGAGTTTCGTTGAAGGTTGTTGGTTTGGGATAAAATATGGTATGAGCCATATTACCTAGTCTTATGGACTAATGTCATACAAGGTACTACATAACCATGATAGAAAGGTGTGCAAGGTATGTTAAAAGTGAGTAGTATTTTAAGTAAGTTGATATAATCCCTAATTATGTGTTTAATTGGTTAATTATTGGGTAATGAGATATTACTTAATTAATTAGGGAATTACTGGATAAAGATTAAAATTCTCAATGTGGAAGCCCACCCTTCAAAATAACTGAATCATAAATCAAATTGAAAGGTGGAAAACTAAAGTTATAAACACAAGTCACTACATTCTTCATTACGTGTAAACATATACTTAGACGATTTGTAACCATTCATCTTCATTTGGTTTTTAGATGTTCAAGTGATTTAATTATAACGTTCTTTCTATTAAAAAAACACGTTAGAATGTATTAAGAGAATACATAACATTTTCCTACTACAACACCAAAATAACACACGATGGAGCACTTGATTTCATAGCATCTTAAGGAACGTGATATTTTGCGATTCTAAGGGAATATGGTGCAGTATTTTCCAAGAATATCATACGTATTTTTTCCTACTCCAGGTATGTTAAGGTTAAGCCCTTCCTTCATTTTGGCATGATCTCGTAACTACATGAGTTTGATAAATAGGCATAAAGAGAAGTTCGTATTCCTGAACTTATGTACATTATCCTAGTCTCGTAAGTTACAATATTCTCCCTCATCGAGACATCATATTAAGTTTAGTATTGTATTCTTTGAGCCAAGAGATTAGAGAGTATATATATATATATATATACATATATATATATATATAATATTATAGTATTTTAACCACCATCGAGCTATAATCGGTAGGAAGGCCCCTATTGGGAAACCTCCGATCAGATGGTAAGTTATATATCGAGCCCACTATGCTGAGTGCCTATGAGCGAACCCAGCATGGCCGAGATATAGATCTTAGTATTTCCGAGCGCCTATGAGTAAGCCTACTACGGCGGAGCAGTTACATGTTCTGAGCCTTATAGGGCCGAACATCTATTTTATTTACTATATTGAGAGAGTTGAGTCAGTATCAGCAAGTAAGTATATCTCTAGATAATCTTTTCTCCTAGTTACTTTCAGTTATTATATAATCAGTTCAGTTTCAGCTTTCACATATTTTATTACCTTGCATACTTGGTACGTTATTTTGTATTGACGTCCTTTTTTTTGGGGACGTTGCATTTCATGCGTGCAGGTTTAGACAGACAGACGGGTAGACCTTCTCAGTAGGTCTTGCCCGAGTTATGCTTTATCGGTAAGCTCCACGTCCTTCGGAGTTGCCGGGTTTAGAGTTTTGTGTACATCTTGTGTATATATGTATATAGGTTATGGGTAGGTCGGAGCCCTGTTCCGATTACAGTATATCCATCAATAGAGGCTTGTAGACATATCATGTCAGTTATTGTAGTATGTTAGGCTTGTAGGTCTTGTATGTATGTTTTGTTGGTTTGCCAGCTATAGTAGTTATGAAGGCCTTGTCGGCCCAGCTTTATATTGATTTTTAGTCAGCTTTAGCTTCCGTTCAGTTTTATATTTTACTTCCCAAATTGTCTTTCAATGTGACCACGACCAAAGAATGAAATTATATGTTCAGAGTCCCTTGGTCACAAGTTAGTATGCAAGAATAGGTGAGGCACCGGGTGCCAGTCTCGCCCCCTTACCCCCCTCCCCCCCACCCCCCCAGGTTAGAGGCTTGACACACCCATATCACTCCGCCCAGAAAATCTTTTTTTCAAATGGTCCTTTTTCCTTTGGGGAGCCCTCAGAAATAAGCTACCAAATGATGATAGAGTTGTGACTTTTGGATACCCCACAATCACGAGGTGTGCATGCTGCATCAGGCCTCAAGCAGAATCAGTTGACCACATCTTCAGTACTGGTCACTTTACAAGAGCTATCTGGAAGAATTATGCTGGCATCACTTGTTTGCAACCTGATCACCTTCCCTTGAAGCTGGTTCTAATGAAATGGTGGTTACATAAAGGCAAGAATGTAGTACAGCAGTTGCACCCCTACCAATATCTGTTGGAACTTATGGAAGAACAGGTGTAATGAAAAATATGGTGGTAGAACTTCTTACGTTTCAGAGTTATGTACTCTATTGACTCTGACATTCACCTGCTGATAAGGACCTACTATCCTCACTTCAATTGGCCATCTAATTGGATTGACCTATACTCAATGACTGAAAACCTGAAGCAAACCATTTGCACTACCATGGTGGTGTGGGGAAAACCCCAAGAAGGCTTTGTGAAAATTAACAGTGATGGTAGTGTCCTCAGTAATCCGGGGAGAATTGGAGCTGGTAACATCATAACGGATCATCAGGGTAATTTCATCCATGCTATGGCCACACCCTTTGGTGAAGGAACTAATAATCAAGCAGAAACTGAGACTGCTATCATTGCGGTCCAGTGGTGTTTGGACAATGGGTACACAAAAGTCCACTTAGAAGATGATTCTTCTCTGTTGATTAACTGGATCAACAGTAGCTCAGAACCTACATGGTCTCTTCAGATGCCCATTAAAATGTTGAAGGACCTCAGTCAATAATTTGAGGACTTCAAGTGCTCTCATGTCTATAGGGAAGCCCAGCAAACACCCTTTCAAAACTTAGTCATGAAGTCACTCACATGTCCCATTTCAACACAGTGCAAGAACTACCCTTACACATCAAAGGGAATATTAGACTGGACCAATTAGATACCCCTGCATTCAGTCATAAAACCATAAATAGCCTCCAGCAGCTCACTCACAATGCTCCCACTCCTAGCTTCTCTAATTGTCATGGATAAACAATAGAAGTTTAGGATAGTTTTCCCAATAGTCCAAGCTAAGCTCACACCCAAAGGAAAGCCTCTCTTGTACCCATTTCAACATCCAACACAACTCCAACACATTACCACCCAAGTTAAAAAAACTCATCACCAACAAACCTCTCTTGCGGAACAACTCAACAACCAATCAAAGCCACACAAATTAAACACCAGAGGCCACCAAACACATTTCTAATGCACCATTACCCCTCCCCCAGATTTATTCACCATCCAAATAACCAACCTCTACCCCTCACAAGCTACACTTTCACCTTATATCCTCAACACATGAACCATAACGTATACCTCCCCCCACATAGTCACAAAAATACCAACTCCCTTACCAATCCAAAACAACCCTATAACCATAAAGGCAAGACCAACTGGTTTTTCTCTAACCCTGGTTTCCTTTTTGTAGGTACATACAGTGATCACCACTTAGGCCAATCGATATGCCTTTAATGGGTGGTATTTTCACCTATGGAGCACACCCTACTGCAGGTGTATCAATGTCCCCAACTAACCTACAACTTTGATCCTGCTAACCTTCACTCCCCACAATACAGTAAAAGAAGAACCACCAATATCCCGGCTAACTATACCATCAACATCACATTCATCAAAACCCTGAGGCACATTCCATCTCACATAACAACCAAACCTATCAACCAGAATCCACAAGAACCTGGGGAACAACTCTGCTTCCCAAAATCCAAATAGGGGAGGGTAGCACTGATCATAGTCTGCATCACTTTTTATAGTGTCACAAAACAAATTAAAGGCTACTAGATATTTCCAGTTCACCCACTTATTTATGATCCCCTAAATCCAAACTCTCAAATTGCTCTCAATACACACAAGAACCTGAGAGAAAAACCTTTTATACTAACATGTTTGCTCCTTTTTGCTGATTTCAGGGATAGACTCAGAGTATTGCTGCAGTTACAAGGTGTGGTATTAGCATATTGGATGCTCATTCCCTTGCAAATGCACCAATATTCCTGGATTTGTCCCAAAGAGAGTGTCATCTTGATTCAACTGTAGTCACACACCAACCACAAGCCTAACATGAGATCTATTGAACATAACAGACACAATCCTGAAGGCTAAAGTGGGAAGGCACAGAAACCTACCCAGCACACACTCAAGTCCTCAGCACCTCTCCACATGACTCACCAGCAACAATCAGACCTACAGTTAGCCACCATGTCTGCCCAATCCTCACAAGGTACCCTAAGGGTCCAAACCTAATTACTATGCAAGACATCCACTAGTTTCTAGCAGTAGAAGTTCCCACACTCTACTAGAAAATCCAGAAGCCATAAGAAAATTGCACAACTAGCAACCTTCAAGAATTCCTTGATGAAAGAAACATGAAAATTCTTACTCTTTTCTACCAACGAGTTCAGACAAAATCAGCATGTATGCGTACCTTCTTGGGTTCTGTTTGTTAACTGTCTTCAACTAGGCTTTCTTTGGACACAATGCCAAAGCAAAGTTGAAAAAAATATGTTCCAGAGAGGTGGGAGTAACATGAATAGTTAGTGCATTCCTGTGATAATTTAAACCATAAATTCTTTTGCATTGATGCAACCAAAGAAAATATGGTTGATGCCTTCCACTTACTTCAGAGTTACAGAAATAGTAGACGTGGCTAACATTTAAACCAATATTGTGCAAGTGTTTTCTTGTTGGCAACCTGTTGTGTTGCATGATCTAGGTGAACATTTTATTTTATATAGGACCTTAAGCTTCTAAATCCAGCTAAAATAGTCAACTTAGCCATTATTGTGTTCCTGATCAGAGTCAATAAAGGAGCAGTTAGTTTTTTTTACTAAAAATCCCATTACCAACGAGGTTCTAGATAAGCTTGTCTTTAGAATTAGTACTATAAGGGATGAAGGTGGATTGAATAACATTGGTTATGTCTTGAGGAAAGGGGTATTGAATGGCGTTGAATTTCCAGTCCCCATTGGAATACATGAAATTAATTTTCATGGTAAAGTCATTATTATGCCAGGGGCCATGGATAATGGACATTAGTGGTTGCATATTAGGGATCCTGTTATTAGTTAAAAAATTGAATTTATCCCATTTATGGACTACCCATATAGAAGCTTTAGTGCTTATCCTTCAGCCCTCTTGAATGAATTGTCATGTCCTAGTTTTAGCTTTAGCCTTGCTCTGCCTTCCACTACAATCTTTCCCCATTAAGACTGTAGCCCACATTGTGTCAAAGTTGTTGGTACAGTCTCCAGGCTAGACTGGTCAGGCTGGCCTTGTTCGTCATCTGGGCTTGTTGTAATCCAAGTCCCCCTCCTCCCCCTTTTTTCTTAGTCACAATGTTCCATTTTACCAGTTGCATCTTTCTTTTTTCTACAGTGGTTTCCCAAAAAAAGTTCCTTCAAATTTTGTCAATTTGATTAGTACTTTGTGATGGCAGCTTTATGTATTTCATCACATGGCTGGGGATACTTTCCAGGATTTCTTTTGCCAAGGTTGTACGGCCAGCCATGTTTAAAAACATTGTTTTTCATCTGTCCAAATTTGTGTTCATGTTGTCAATGATGAACTAGAAGTCCCTGTTGGTATGCCTTTTGTAAAACATAGGGAAGCCCAAATACTTGCCAAACTATATGCTTTTTATAATTCCTAACATGGATCTACAAAGGCTGGCCCAGTCATCTTTATAGTTGGCAGAGAAGATAATATTAGATTTATGAAATTTGACTTTCTGACTCGAAGCAACATTGAAATCCTCTAGTGATGCTAAGATAGTATCACAATTTCTCATATTAGCTCTAGCAATCAGTGTAAGTTCATCCGCAAAGAATATGTGTAAAATTTTAGGGACACCCCTGCTGATGCTAATGGGGAACCAATCCTTCCTCGGAATAGCATGTTCAATAGTCTTGAAAATATTCTCCATGTAGATAATGAATAGATAAGGTGAATGGGGTCTCCCTACGTGATCCCTTTAGAAGTGTAGAAAAACTTGGTTTGGTTCCCATTGACAAGAATGGAGATGAAGCTGGAACAGATACAAGAAAGGATTAGTTTGATCAAATTAGGTGGGAAGTTGAAAAACAGTACGGAATCTCTAATGAGGCACCACTAAAGTCCGTCAAAGACTTTTTCTAGGTCAATCTTTAGGATCATGTTAGCATTTTTCCCTTTCATTTTTTCAAAATGAGTGATGTATTCTTGGATAACAATAACATTATCAGCAGCTCTTCTATTTGAGGAAGCTAGCCTATGTGAGGCTAATGATACTGTGGAGGAAATATTTACCTGTTCATAATGATCTTTGTGACTAGCTTGTACATTGTGTTTCATAGACCAATAGGTCTAAAGTTCTTTAGCATCGTTGCATTAGGGAACTTAGTAATTAGGCACAAGTGTTCAATTTATTTCAGGGGGCATGGTGGATGCAGAGAAGACCTTTTGGCAGAAGCTAATGACCTGTCTAGAAATGATGTACCAGTATTTCTGGTAGAAAAAAGGATTGAGTATATTAGGACCTCGAGCTTTCAGTGGTTTGAAAGAATCAATGTATTTATTCATTTAAGAAGATCTAAGTGGGAGGTTCATAGTTATTTTATCCCTGTTGGACAGAACTACAGGTGTATCAGCATTGTAAGGGGTTTTCCAGGTGGAAAAAGCATGAGATGCGATAAAGAGGTTATTAAAGTATTTCATGATGGTGTCATTTATGTGCTTGAGTTCCTGAATTTGGTTACCCATTTCATCTGTTAAATGAAGGAACCTAATCCTCCTTCTTCTATTAAGGGTGGTTATGTAAAAAAAAAACTAGTGTAGGCATCACCATCACAGAGCCAGTTGATTCTTGATTTTAGCTTCTAAAATTCCTCTTAGTTTTGAGGATAGCTGACAATCCAGTTTGGAGGTTGGATTCTAACTCATGGAGGAATCTACTGAAAGGATAGGCATTTGACTTCTAAATGCCATTAAGTCGTCTGGAAAGAGTGTATTTTTTCTTGTGAAAGATGTTCCCAACCACTTTCCTATTCCAGTTAGTCACATTTGCTTGACCAAACTAGTGGATCCCAATAGGTCATTAGTTGGTTGGAAGCTCTCATGCACAATGGATGGGAATTCAGGGTGGCTATACCACATAGACTCAAACCTAAAGGGTCTCCTACGTTCGTTGTGTTGATGACTGATAATGTTAAGTAGAAGAGGGAAGTGGTCAGAGTGGGTTCTAGGCAGATGTGTAACTATAGATTCTGGAAACATATCAATGCAGTCATCTGTAGTAAAACACCTATCTAGCCTCTCTAGAATGAGGTCTTGTCTCATAGTGTGCCTCTTGTTAGTCCAAGTATATTTTTATCCCTTAAACCCTAGGTCCACAAGCCTACATTGGTTCAAACAGTTCCAAAATATGCTACTTCTATTATTATTTATGCTATTACCCAAACACCTATTTGTCCTACTGCAGGGGACTGGAACTGAGCTGAGAATTGAAGCTCGGTAGTCAGATACTTGTGGCCAGCCATCCTTGTCTCCAACGGACCAAGCACGACAAGGTTATGTAGTTTTACTATAGAAGCACAGTGTCTATGGAACTAAGCAATGTAAAATAACGGGTTATGTGATGGGGCTTTCCTCTTAAGTCCCTTTCCCTTTCCCATATGGGTTTCTTTCACTAGTCCCACCAGAGGATCTATGACTACTTTCGAGTTCCAGGAGCTTGGAGATGAGGGAACTTAGAGATCTAGCTTGAAGATTATGAGCTTTCTGAGGTAGCGGCAATAAGCATTTCTCTGTACTGCTCTTTGAACTTTATCTCTTGAGCCTCTTGCATGAGCAACACTTTTGTCTTTGGGACTCCTAATTTTTCCATTGTGTTCTTCAAGTCTATGTTGGACTCTCTGAGGTACTCGAAGATTTGATTATTCCCCTTGTTCACTGTACCAGTGGTGACACTGGGTTTGGTTATGGGGGAATCGACTGTTCCATAAGTTGCCACAGAGTGAATGGAAGGGATGGAATCGGTCCTTCTAGGTTCATCATTGGGAAGAAGGGCATGGTCTGGCATTGTAGTCCCATCAGCTGTGGATCTCTTCCATTGACAAGGGTTGTTGGGTACTCGTGTATTGGTCCTTTAGAAGTGTTGACAACCACAGTTAATGGCCAAAATTGTCTAGGCCATGATAGATAAGATGGCTGGCTAAGCGAGCTAGGTATCTTGGGTTCGGTATATTGATTTCTACAGGCACTAACCTATCATCATCTGTAATGATTGGAATTGTTGCAGCGCCATCTCTAGCCAGGATTTTAGCGTGACTCCCAGTGGCAGTGGTATGGAGGATATCAAGTTTTATGGTGTTGTCGTAGTGGATGGGGGTGTTTCGGTTTTCCGTTGATGGTAGTTTGTTTTGTTTCTTCATCGGTTATGGTCGATGGAATTAAAATTCTCTCAGCACTGTGAAGATAACCCATTTCGTGAATGTTCGGTTTTGCACTGAGGGATTTTAGATCTTTGCTCAATCTTGGAGGATTGAAAACCAATATCCCCTCACTACTCAGAGAGGTTAATGTATTTTGAGCAGACACTCGATTATCTCTATTGAGTGAGGCATAATCGTAGGAGTTTCTATAGTGGGTTGAGTGTGGTATTGGTTCATTGTTGGGTTGGAGCACCGTAGAAGAAGGTGGTCCACTTTTGATTTGATTTGGGCTGTTAGAGCATCCTTTTCCAAAAAAGAGATGCTTTCAGAATGTGGGTGATTTCTTGATTTTGAAGGGACAAAACTAGTATTTGGGGTGGGGTCCATTCCTTTTTCATCTCTATGGGAGGCATCTTTTATGGGACAGAAGGATTTAGATGCCTTTTTGTCTTAATGATGTTTGTATGTGGGCGGGCTTCTATGTTGCCCATGATTTCTAGTATAATTTTTTCCTCCGCGTATGTGGCCCACTTTTTGGACCATATTATTATTATTCTTTTTTGGATCTAATGGCCGCTCATGAGGGCCCAAATGGTTAAATTGATCCCTCCATTTTGGGATGCTGTTGCTGATATCCATGGTGGTTTTGGGTTTTGGGTCTAACAATGTACTTGAGGCATTGAACCTCTTTACCTGGATGATGATCTTCTGTGTTGTTTTCCCCTGTTTGTGTCTTTTTGTAGATCTCCTTTATGGTGATTACTTTTGTTCTTTGAGAATGTGACTATTTTTCATTGAGAACTTTGGTCCTTTGCAGTGGCCTCTCTAGTGGAGTTGTTGCTGGGTGTAGCCTGGTCATTTGCTTGGGTGGGTATGGTTACAAATTCACAATTCCTCAGTGTGTGGCCAATTCCACCATATCGCGTACATAGTATCCCCTCCCCGTCATACGCCATTGGTTGTTGTGGGTGTCAATGGTGATGTTCGTGGTTACTGGGATTTCTATTGGAACTTGGACACAAATTCTAGCGTACCTACCCGTTAGTGTAGATGGGGTACATGTATCAACTTTCAGCAGTTTTCCTACCATGTTGCCTACCTTATCCAAGATGGATAACCTTATCCATACTGCAGTTATTGATAGTTTTGATTCTGCAAGAACAGAGTTTGGTTCCTATTTACGAACTGGTAGGAAATGACCAGCTACAAATCGTGGTCCCTCATTTAAGACTTTCTTATGCTCTCTTCCGTGTTGAATTTAACAATGAAGAAATTTCATCCTAGATCAATGAGAATGAGTGGTTCGATTGGTCTTCACAGACGGGCGAGCTTTGCTCTCAATAATTGGTGCGGAATTTTTTCCCAAATAGTTTGATGATTAGGAAGATTTTCCATGGTTCGTATAGTCTAATTTTTTCCTCATTAGAGAGTGGAATTGGGATATTTCCTGCGTTCAATACCAAGGCATGGCCTTGTGGTAAAGATTAGTGTGTCCTATAGCTGATGTAAGAAACTAGGTTTCTTTCCAATGGGATTTCCTTCAAGGATTTTTATGGGGATTGTCCTCCTCCATATTAGTCTGGTCACCATTTGAAATATCAAGGGAGCCGGTGGTATTCTTGTGGGAGGGTCTCTATCCTGGAGTGGCGATATGGCCATTGCTGAGTGCCTGTTTGGTTAGTTTGGAATTCGAGAGAGGGAGGTCTTTCTCTCTCTACAAATTACACTTAGGTTATCCCGAAGAAGAAAAAAATATGAATATGTATAAAATATTGCATAACAAAAGTCAATCAATACAAAAAGTCCACATATGCCACAATATTGCCAAAGCAACAATACCAATATCAAACAACACATAGCCCATAACTTAACAACAATGTATACAAGAGTCTCAACAATAATACAAATGAAACAGAGATAACTCATCAATAAAAGATATTCCATAAACCGATAACTTCAATTAAAACAAGTTAATAACTCTCACTAACTACAACTCCAATTAAATGCATATGAATAATTCAACATTTAAAGATATGAAATGTAATAACAACCTTAATTAAATTCACGTAAGAATGAACTGGACAATGAAAGATAGAATATGTAATAATAAGTTCAATAAAATGCTTATAAGGCAAGAGATAGCATATAATAACCACTATACTTAAATGCTTATAAGTAACTTAAGAGTCTAGGCCGGTAAATTTCTAAATATAGGCTCGTGCACACACTCGTCACCTCATGTACACGTTTTTCACATAATTCAAATAGTGAAATTAAGCCCAAACCTACGGGGTGGCTCCCCTACACAAAGTTAGACAAGCAACTTACCTCAAAGAAGATAAGTCAATACTCTGAGAAGCCCTTCCCGCGTGAAACAACCTTTGGACGGCTCCATCTAGCAAGAATAACTGAATATCATAAATAAAAGCCATAGAAAATAATCCATATAATAAATCTTCGATCTTGAAAAAGAAATAAAAAGTCAACCCCGGGCCCGCACCTCAAACCTGACAACTCATAAAATTCGAACACCCTTTCTAGTACTAGTCCAACTATACCAAAATCATCCAATTTTGACATCAAATCGGCCTTCAAATCATCAATTTATATTTTATAAATATTTTTACTAAAATTCTCAGTTTCCCCAATTCAAATCATCAATTAAATGATAAAAACAAGGATGGAATCATGATATATAACCATATCCAAGTCGCAAATACTTACTTCAATCCAAATCGTGAAAATCCCCTCCAAAATCGCCAAAATCGAGAAACTGTGATAAAATAACAAAAGCCCTCAAAATAGGGTATTACATAGGCCTGCGCAGGTATACACATCGCGATCGTGGAAATACCCACACGATCGCGAAGAACAAATAATGACCAGCAGCAGAACTCCTCTTCGCGAACGCGACAAATCAGACACGAATGCAATGACCAATTACCCAGCAACTTCGTGAACGCGACAATTCTGCTATGAATGCGAAGAATGAATCCCTGATGCCCCCTTCAGCTTCCCTTCTATGCGATTGCGGTATTTATTTCGCGATCGCGAAGGCCACATATCCAAAGCTTCGTAAACGCATGATCAACTTCACAAACGCGATGAATAAAATACCTTCACCATATCACCGTAAACAAATGCAACTCCTTAGCCTCGATAGCTATGAATAAAACCAGATATCAGAACCACCAAATCAAAACATAAGAAAATGGCACGTAACCCATCCATAACACAACCAAGGCCCCCGGGACCCTGTTCAATCACACCAATAAGTCTCAAAATATAATGATAATCTACTCAAGGCCTCAAATCATACCCAATAATATCAAAACTACGAATTATAACTTAATTCAAGCCTGATGAACTTTCAACTTCAAAAATTTACGCCGAACCATATCAAATCAATTCAGGATGACCTCAAATTTTGCATACAAGTCCCAAATGACACACCTGAACTATATCAACTCCCAGAATCATAATCTGAATCCGATATCAATAAAGTCAACTCCCGGTCAAACCTCTCAACCTTCCAAACATTAAACTTTTCAACATTCACCAAAAAATATTAAATCAACTTACGGACCTCCAAATCAAAATTCGTACATACGCCTAAGTCCAAAATCACTATTCAAAGCTATTGGAAACTTCAAAATATCATCATTTCGGAGTAATCTATACAAAAGTCAAACTCCAGTCAACTCCTGCCACTTAAGCTTCTAAAACAAGCATAATTCTTCAAGAATCACTCTAAAACCGAAATCGATCATATACGCAAGTCATAATACATAATACGAAAATACTTGAGACCTTAAACTACCAAACGAAACGCTAAAACTCAAAATGACTGGTCGGATCGTTATAAATAAAGTTATTAGAATCTTGTGGTACTTGAAGTCAGCACCAGGAAGAGGCCTCATGTTCTCTAAGAGTAACCATACAAAAATTATAAGTTATTGTGATTCGGACTGGTGCAAGAGAATAAAGACGACGTTCAAAACTGGGTATTTCACTTTCATTGGAGATAACATTCTTACTTGGAAGAGTAAAGTACAAAGATTGTCTCATTGTCTAGTGCAAAAGCTGAACATAGGGCAATGGTCAAAGGTATTCAAGAACTACTTCGGTTGAAATGGCTTATGAGGGAGCTTGTTTTTTTCTTTTGAAGAACCTATAAAGTTATTTTGCTACAATTATTCAGCTATTAAAATTACAGAAAACCCAATTCAACATAATCGTACTAAACATATCGAGATTGATCGTAATTTCATATATGAGAAATTTGAGGATAAAACAATTGAGGTTTCATATGTCTACCTTAGATGAAATGGCCGATGTTCTAGCTAAAGTTGTTTCTATACAAACTTTTAATAACTCACTGGTCAAGATGGGCATGCATGATATGTGTGTTCTATCTTGAGGGGAGTGTTAGAATGAATTATGAAAATTGATTAGTTTTTCTTTCATATAGTAGATCTTCTGATCAATTAATACGCATCGTGTTAATCGTAAATCAGTTAGCATATTCTATAGAATTGTACTATCATATTCTTTGGGATTGTACATATCTTCTTATATCTATGTGACTGTATGTAATGTATAGCTGATTCATAATGAAGTGTACTACAATTTTACCCATTTTTGAGTGTATTTACGTGTCATGTAACATCACTTCGTTGAATTTTTTTTATTAAATTATGTAGAATTAATATGAGCATTATTTTACAAATAACTTAAATAAGATTTCCTCCATGTTTGTATCCACTAAAACGGCATCATCATAGAATCGTAGACCTCTTCTAGGAGCACTTTGACGCTACTGAAAATGAATTATCGCAGTATATAAGTGAA
Organism: Nicotiana paniculata; assembly: GCA_005239505.1. Classification (NCBI taxonomy): domain Eukaryota; kingdom Viridiplantae; phylum Streptophyta; class Magnoliopsida; order Solanales; family Solanaceae; genus Nicotiana; species Nicotiana paniculata. Next base: position 78,003 of record ML344822.1, on the reverse strand, counting down.
TTTAAAATCATAATTTTGAAAAAAGAAAAGTTCGTCCACTATGAATTGTAATTTTTTTTGCGTGTTGACTTCTTGTTGTTCTTCTACTTCTTCTTCTCGACTTGACTTTTTATTTCTCTTTCTCAGCTTTTTAAGTTGCCTTGGTATTTTGTTTTTGTTTCATGTCTCATCGAATATTCTTTAGGAAATTCATTGTTTTCTTTTATGACTTAAATTCTATGAAATATTCTTTAATATGATGTCCTTATGGCATTTCCATCTACTCACTTCTTTAAATAGTGAAGTTTATTGCATTTTTTACGTGATCCTATAAAAACATGAGAAATGAAAACAATAAGAAATGAAGAAAAGAAAAATCTTTTTTCTATTATTATATGTCACGACCCAAAATCTCTCTGAAGAAGTCATGGTGGCACCTAGTCTCTAAACTAGGTAAGTCTAACATTAACAAAAATAACATTGATATTCACTAACTTTAATTTAGATAACTATGAACAATTACAATTCTCAAAATCGGTAGTACAAGTCATAAGCCCTTTCTAGGAGTAGTTATACAAAAATGAATACATAGTGTTCCAGAACAAAAAGGAAACAATGAAAATGGTTACAACAGAAGGTGACTCTGAGGCCTGCGAACGCAGCAACAGGTTTACCTTGAGTCTCCACAATAACGATCCACCTAGCCACTATCGATAAAATACCTAGATCTGTACAAAAATATACAGAAGTGTAGTATGAGCACACCACAGCGGTGCCCGATAAGTATCAAGATTAACCTCGGTAGAGTAGTGACGAGGAACAGTCAAGACACGTAGTGGTCAACTAAGTTGAACAAGATGTGATAATAAGCTATCAAGATAAAGGTAACAAAGTAATTTCAATAGCAGGGAGAGATCAAACTACATACAGTAAAGACAATAATGGAAAACACAGATGGTAACGAAAGATAACCAAGTAAATTAACACCAACATAGCTGGGACACAGACAAGTAAAAATGTGCTCAAATAAAGAAGGCGATGTTAACTCAATCAATCACATTATTTCTAGTACGCAATCCCCACAATCTCAATCCTCGGTGCCTCATATCATGAATCTCAATTTCCAAACCTTTAGCACACATAGAACCTTGTGCCCACATATTTTCATCTCACTTTGCACAACAAAATTCACGTGCTACCCAGTACATAATGTTCGTAACCAATTCAATTAAGATGTTTCAAGGAGTCTCATTTATATAACATAAAATAAATGACAGTTTCTAAACCAATTAGGAAATCGAGAAAGAGGAGGCTTGGTTTTAGAAATCATATGAGTGAGAAAAAATAACATTTTCTAAATAAACTTCAACTTTGAGTAATCCTTGCATTTAATACATAATTTATTAGTTTAAAATATAGTAACAATTCTTTTGTAACTAAAACAAAATCTCAGACAGATTAAGATGATTAAGTTGTGAAAACCGTTGAAGTAAAATATGACAACTAGTAGGAATAGTAAGTAATGAAATAATCGGTGGGTTCTAACTTAAAGTCACACAAGATAACATGATGTTAGTTCTTTCATTCTTTTTTGAAAATATTATCTTACTAAGGTCTCTGCAGGGCAGGAGAAAATGAGTCAACATAATAAATTCACTTTAAAATTGGAATTTTGCAGAATTAAATAAATAACTCAAGGGTCATGTCAGTATCCGCCTATAACCAATCCTTAGGTGAAATGTAAAACTACCGAATGACTCACACAGTCAGAGAGGAATACATAAACATATATATATTGACGTGGCGCACATCCCGATCCCACCAATCCTCCCTTATTTCTCCTCAACAATTACGATAAAAGTAAATAATACATATATATTGCGGCGTGCAACCCGATCCCACCAATCTTCCCTTATTCCTTCGTAACAATTACAATAAAAGTAAATAATAAATATCTATTGTGGCGCGCAACCCGATCCCACCAGTCCACCCTTATTGCTCCTCAATATATCACCCTTATTCATCCCGTTGCGGTGTGCAACCCGATCCCACATGTCCGCCATTATTACTTATGTTGCGGCGTGCAACCTGATCCCACCAGACAATATCTTAAATCAACAACAACTCAAGTACAAGAATTTCTACTACCAAGTGTATGAGTGCACGACAACAAGAGAATCACTTAAAATTCAAAGGAATACAACAACCCTTACAAGGACAACGAGACATGTAATGCACGTGATAACTTCACCGGCAACCACAACAATTGGACATGTAGCATATTTTCACAAAGTCATAGAGGAACTCACAATTAGAAAGTATCAAAACAATAAGGAAGGCAATCACTTCAATTTAGGAAAATAAGGGCCAAATAACAAGTAAGAGTTAGAGAAAAGCTAATAACATCGTATAGAACATGTAGAGGTAAAGCTAGCAAATCGGAAACCAAATTATATCAGAGAAATTCCCACTTAATGAACATAAGGATCTAAGAACCCTAAAGGTAAAATTTCCACAAATAAGACCGAGCACGTACTCGTCACCACACATGCACGGGCTACAATTAACATAGAAGACTCAAATCCTAAGGGGGAGTCCCCCACACAAGGTTAGGCAAGATACTTACCTCGAAGACGACAACCCGACACTCTAAAATGGACTTCTCGGCTGATAAGGCCTCTGGACGGCTCAAATACAACTAGACAACTTCAAAACACACATAAAACTTATAAGGAACTATTCTGGATAATAAAGTTTCGATCTATACAAAAGTCTAAATATTTACCAAAAAGTCGACCCCCGGGCCCGCACCTCGGAACCCGACAAATTTTATAAAATCAGAACACCCATTCCAAAATGATTTCAACCATACAAAAATTACCAAATACCGATACCATTTCGCCCCTCAAATCATGAAATTTCGTTTTTGGAAATTTCTACAAAAACCAACATTTTCCCCAACTAAAAACACAATTTAAATGATAAAAAGAAAGATTAAATCATGGAATATATTTAATTCTAGGTGAAGAACACTTACCCAATCAAATTTCTTAAAAAACTCACAAATAATCGCTCAAAATCGAGCTCTACAAGTCGAAATATGGTGAAAATGTTGTAACCCTCGATTTAGGAATATATTCTGTCTGCCCAGATTTTTGTGCATCGCGATCGTGAGAGAAGAGATACGATCGCGTAGAAGAAAGTAGTTGCTGGTTCAAAAGATGCTACCCGATCGCGGAAGGGCTTATGTAATCGCGTATAAGGGGGTAGGCAGGCTTCTGCTATCACAAAGGATATCATGCGAACGCGAAGAGTAACGAGTACCAGCGCTCAAGACCTTGTTTCTAGTACGCGGAACAAAAGAGGTGAACGCGAAGCGGGAAAAGTTCAGAGCTACGCGATCGCGGGGACTATTACGCGAACGCCTAGAAGGAAATTGAGGCAATCAGCAGAGACGCATCGCGATCGCGAAAGGAGCACTGTAATCGCGATGAAGAACATCAGACACCAAAACAAGCAGTTCAAAAATAGGGAAAAATGACCCGTAGCCCACCCTGAACACACCCGAGGCCCCTTGGGAGCCCATCTAAAAATACAGACAAGTTCCATAACCTAACGCGAACTCGCTCGAGGTCTCAAATCATATCAAAACACGACAAAAATACGAATCGCACCAATAATCGTACTTGTGAACTTTCAAATCTTCAAATTTCTAACTCGTGCTAAAACATATCAATTCAACCCGAAATGACGCCAAATTTTGCAGACAAGTCCCAATTGACATCCCGGAGCTACTTCAACTCTCGGAATCGCATTCCAACCCCGATATACCGAAAAGTTAACTGTGGTCAAACTACTCCATTTTCCAAACTTCAAATTTTTCAACTTTCGCCGAATTGCCTCAAATTACTCTACGGACATCCGAATCCAAATTCGGACGCGCCCTAAGTAAAAAATCGCCATACGAAGCTACTGACATCATCCAAAACTCATTCTGGAGTCGTTACTCAAAAGTCAAATTTCGGCCAAATCCTCACCGCATAAGCTTCCAAAACTAGACTCCTTCTTCCAATTCGACTCCAATTCATCCGAAAACAGAATCCAACCATGCACGCAAGTTGATACACATAATATGAAGCTGCTCGTGACCTCAAACTGCCGAACCGGATTCCATTGCTCAAAACGACCAGTCGGGTCGTTACATCCTCCTCCACTTAAACATACGGTCGTCCTCGAACGTGCCCAAAATCGTTACAAAGCCATCGATCCACTACATGAGCTCACCATACATACACTCGGGGGTGATCCTATGTAGGACTGACAATTCAATTTAACTGAAGGTTTCACCTCATCCTTAGTCCATAACCTTACGACAGAACCCAAACCTCAACATCTGAAATTCATCATAGGACTCGAGTCCCATATCAACACACTGTATGAATCTGAACAAGCTGAATCGAGCAAGAAATTCCAACCTAGAATACAATCACGTGTCGTTCCACACAGCTCAAATGCCCGAAGCAATTCCCTTTTGACCACCATAGCTTCTCAACCTTTTAGGAAAGCGACGGAAGAAAAGTAAGGATTGCTCTAATAAAAAGGATCTTGTTATTCTAGGAGGTGGCTTCCGCTTCTGGGATATCAAACGGAGCTTGATTAGTTTCTGCTAGACGAGATATAAAGAACATAACCAATACAGGGAACAAGTAACATCTTGGATGCCGGCAATATACTTCACATTGAATATAACCTTGTTCCGGACCTCCACATCACTGCTCAAGACAAAGAAATATGCGAAAACTGATAGCCGCCCATGAAGCCAACAAGTCAAGAAGCTCTCTTGCCCGACAAGGGCCATTGCCCAAATCTTAGCAGAAACAACCTCATACTTCCAAACACTCCTCACCCCCAACACGATAGTGCTAATCTCATGTCTAAGAACCTCATCTCAGCTAATACAAGCAGCCTGACTAAAAATTCATCACGGAACCACATGGATTCTTACACCACACAGCTCATACACTAAACCAGCAATAACTCAATCATGCAATACATATAAAAGAAAGGCAATGTAAAATGATTATCTAGCAAGTACAAAATGTGTAACAACAAAAGTATATTTTTCATTAATTTATCCCACAGAGGGAAAACAAAACACCAACTAAACACAAGGAAAGGGTACCCACATAACATCTGTTGCGACGTGCAGCCCGCTCCCAGATACTCATCAAGCCAAAGTGCTCGGGTTCACCGATCACATGAATAATGATATCAAGCAAAGAAAAATGCACAAGTATAACGGTAAAAAATGAATAGAAATAATAAAACATGGAAGAAACCAAGTACAACTAAGGTGCAGTGAGCAAATAAACATCACGAGGGCTATCTTGCCCATATCGCCAATAGAGTAATCATACAACCCCAAAGCCCATCACCACATAAGAGAGTAGCACGTAACATAGACCAGGGGCACAAATAACATCCATTATGCCCGGTAACATAACCATGATATCAAGCTCACAAGAGTACCCAATCCTGACCTGATATAAAATTACACATTCCCGTTGAGCTTTCAAATAACTCCTAACCAAATCATGATTCTTCCCAATTAGGTTAATATCCTTCAAATAGTCCATATCAACCTATCAATAATGTATGCTATCAGTTATCCCATTCTCAACATACCTTCACAATCCACAAACAAGAAATAGCCCGCATATGGTGACATTTATCCCCAAAACCTCAGGAATACCGAAATCTCCATACCCGAACTCAACTACACTAATCGAATAGTTGATACATCACTCACACCCCATCATCTCACTGAACCTCAAAGGCCTCAAAACCCAGTAATCCACCATGTCACTAACCACGCACCCGCAAACCAAAACTCAAGGGTTTTTCCTAAAATGCACATTCTTCACATATAATATCCAATAACACAAAACTTCTATTAACTTCTGATATCCCTCCAGGAGAAAACCATAATGTACAACATATTCCTTATGCCCGTAGCAGCCAGCCGACTCAAGTCATTGCCGAAACCATCGAGAACCCTCCGATCCGCCCCTACGCAACTAAGCCATCAGAATCGCCTCTCCTCAACTCAACTGAGCCACACAAACTGTCCAACCCAAAAGTACTGCCACAAATGCCGGTAGAGAATCCCATTTAAAATGACCAATTACTTTCATTGGCATGCTGGCTAAACACCACAGAGCTGACCCATTTCTTCGGATAGTCGATGTGCAATAACCCCAATCAAAGCCCCAAATACCGATGATCCAAACATAAACCACGTAGCCCAGAAGCTCATAAACCACCGCATTTCCTCAGAAGCACCCCCTTCTGCCGCAACCACGATGCCCACGCTGAATAGACCTTTTGTGAATCTGAAGTTATTTCACCGACTTCACTTCATGCTGAAATGTAGATTCATTAATGACGTAGAAAAACCGTAAGCCCCAACATCATCCCGTGCTAGATCTCAGACCTTAGTCATACACCAAAATCCAAGAACCTACTAATCCCACATATATACATACCTCAGGCCCAAACTGATGTAAATCTTACTCTGCAATCTGAATACCGCTAGTGGACTCCTCCACTTGGCGCGAAGCCATAGAAAACATCGTCTGATGATCCGTAACACTAACCTTCACAGCTCGTACAACACCACTCACAAGGTACTCCAATAACACCAACTATCCTCAATCAATGTCTACCTCGTGACCTTGCCATAATCTCGACGACTAGTCAACCAATTAAACGCTCTCAAGCTCGTACACATCAACCCGATGATGGAAACCGCTGTGCCTCCATATGAACAACAGTCTAGAAGACACCAATTAAACCTTCTCAAGCTCGTACTCATAAATACCCCTATATCTTCAGTCTAGACGACACGTTGAGACAATGTCTAAGCATCCTTGACTCCCTCGTAGCCCGTCTGTAGCCTCACAAACCACTGGCGCATAGCGGACACTGAGAGTGCAATATCATACATGAGTAGATGTAAAGGAACATAAGTTATATGCTTCGAGTTGAATCAATATCGCACGATAAGGAATGAAAGAATGGAGATTATCCTAATAGTTCTGTAGCCTCTCGAAGATAAGTACAGACGTCTCCGTACCGATCCGCAAGACTCTACTAAACCTGCTTATGACTCGTAGCACCTATGAACCTAGAGCTATGATACCAACTTGTCACGACCCAAAATCCTTCTGAATGAGTCGTGATGGCACCTAGTATCTAAACTAGGTAAGCTAACATTAACAAAAATGACATAGATATTCACTAACTTCAATTTAGATAACTCTGAATAATTACAATTCCCAAAATCGGTAGTACAAGTCATAAGCCATTTCTAGGAGTAGTTATACAAAAATAAATACATCACTATTCCATAACAAAAAGGAAACAATGAAAATGATTACAATAGAAGGTGACTCTGAGGCCTGTGAACGCAGCAGTAGGTTTACCTTTAGTCTCCACAACAACGATCTGCCTAGCCGCTATCGACCAAATACATGGATTTGTACAAAAATATACAGAAGAGTAGTATGAGGACACTATAGTGGTGCCCAATAAGTATCAAGACTAACCTCGGTAGAGTAGTGACGAGGAACAATCAAGACACCTACTGTCAACTAAGTTGAACATGATATGATAATAAGCTATCAAGATAAAGGTATGTTTACCTTGAAAATGTGTTAACAATTATATTTGATTTTTGGTTCTAAGAATATGTGATCTATTCTAACACTAGTTGATTATTAGGAAGTGACAAGTGCAAGTAATGAAAATGAGATAAGCAAACCAAAGTTTTCACAAGGCTGGGCCTCGAGCTGGTTGGAACAGGGGGGCCTCAAGGCCTAACTGGGGTGGTAAGAAATGAGCAATCAAAGATATAACTCTACTGGGGGCCTCGGGGATAGCCTTTAGCAACTAATGATGAGCAATAATGAAGAATAATAAATGATGATAATAAATGAAGAACACTAAGTGAGCAGCAATAAATCTGAGAGATACTGAGAAAGAGCAGAGAATGTTTTATTGCAATGAATGTGTTGTGTTCAATAATAATCTCCCTTACAAAATGACAAGGGTCCCCTTTATATAGGAAGGGGAATCCCAACATAGTACATGTATAATTATGACAAGGAAATGCTATTGGCACAACTATTTAATGGCTCAGTACGTACTTGTACTATTCTTGCATACTTGGTCAGCTCCAACCACGTGCCCTTGGAAATTTTCAGTTCCATGAAAGTCATCGATTTGTGCTGCCCCGAGGTCGAGCACAGGGAACCTTTTGATATGCTCCCTCGAGGGATGCGCCTCAGGGCCAAGCTTCGAACTCTTTCCCGAGCTTCTTGAAGTCGGGCACGGAATGCCACAGTGTCCTCGAAATCGGACTCTCCGATTTTGGCCGTACACAGATAGTACCCGTGTTTCTTAAAATGAAATACTAAGAAATAGTCTTGAATTAATGCCTCTTTGGTTTCCCCATTATGACGTCAGCCATGTGAGATCATTAAATGATGTGATAGAAAGGTTATATATAGGTCTTTGTCAGCACAGTTCTCGAAAAGTCCACAAACCGCCATCGGTCGCCCTTTCGACTCCTCCAATACGCTTCAAGTGACTCTTATAAATACTTCAATTCCCTATCTTCTGAACTTTACAATATCTTCAAACCTTCAAATCTTTGCTAACAGTTTCCTGTCTTCATCCTTCTTCTGTGTTCGCCTCTCCATCAGCTTACCTTGAAACTTTGCTACAACCATGGCCAAAACTTCCAAAACGGTTCCTCAAAAAGAAGAAGCCACTACTTCGTCACGCTCGACTAAGAGAAAAACAAAAGATCCTCCCCATATTGAGGAGTGCATTCCTGGGCCTTTTGAGACATCCTCCGATCTCAAAATCTATAAACCTCCTTCGGTACCGGGTCGATGTGAACCCATGTCTCGGTACATAAGTTTAGTAACTAATGCAAAGAGGGTAAAGATAGATTTTCGTTGGGGGGAGGAGGTGCAAGTGGAAATACCTTCATCATAAGAAAGCATAATTACACACAAAGCTGGTTTCCTCAACGTATATACATACCCTTTAACCTTAGGGCCCGCAGATTCTTCTTCTCTATCGATAGACCCGATGATCCTTGATTTTTGCCGCCAATATTGTGTGATGCTTGGTCAAATTTATCCTTATTTCTAGAGAATTGTCTATTTGATCAGACATTTCACTAACATGGTCGAGGTGATGTCTTTTACCCTTGATCACCTGATTAGATTGTACAACCCTCGTCTCTATCGAGGGGGTCTAGTCAAGCTGCAGCGCCGAGCCACCAGATCATTATTTGCCTGTGTTGATGAAGATAAATACCGGGGGTGGATGAGCCGGTTTGTTTGAGTCAGGACCTCGGACCTCATCCCTGCCGAGCAGATGTCAGAGTGGAATATGAGACGTAAGTGTCACTACGCTGAGCATGTTTCATCATCTGAATGCATTCCTTTCCCCCTTTTGAACTAATCCCTTTCTTTTCGAATTGATTCTCTTCTGATTGTATAGCCACCGTATGGTTCCCCGGCGCGGTCAAGGACCTCCCGGGCTGGGTTAAACTCTTGGATTCCACCTCCTCATATGACAAGCGCGTTTGGCGTGATTTGGCCAAGACATGATGGCAGGCCAAAAATCATGGTACGCACGTACCACTATAACCTCCAAGTTTATAATGAGTAGAATTCTTAGTGATATGTTTGATATTTTATGCTTGTGCAGGCCTCAGGGAAGCCATTTCAATGAGGCCGCATCCTTCTAGCGAAGAAGAGACCCAAAGACCTGCCAAGGACAAAAAAAAGAAAGGAGGAAGCACCGTTGGAGTCCCCGAAACCCAAGAGAGCTAAGGCTCGAAAGCCCAAGACCAATGCTACGTTCTTAACTTCGGCGGCTGCGGACAGTCTTCGAGCTGAAGACGAAGATGATGACAGTCGCCCACTGATGCATAGGGAAAGACGAAGCGCTGATGCTTCAAATGTTGCTGGTCAGAAGACTGTTGAGTCAGAGGTGGCCGATGCGGCCCCAACTCGTATTGAGGAGGGTTTAGATGCAGTCCCCGAGCCAACCGTTGAGCAGGATACAACTTGTGCCGACGAACACTTGGTTGGCAAATTCGGAAGGTCCAGCCCTGAGACTCTCCCGAGGACGTGAGGAAGCCCCGATAGAGCTTGATGTCATGGGTGATCTTCAATCGGGACCATCGTTCTCACCAGAGCAAATACGGGATGTCTAGAACAGGGAAGCTTTCGGTGCAGGGGCCTCCCAGGGGGAGGATGATTTATTTAGAGATTATTTTGTCAGCATCGAGGTGGATGCCGATCTCGATGCCCCCGTTATTATCGAGGAGGCTGATAGACTGCAAAACAGGTAATTTTTTCTTGTACACAACCTTCGTGCTTCGAGTTTATGACCTTAGACTTATAACTTCTCTCCCTCGTGCTTTAGGTCATGAAGCTGTATGACCAGGCCTTCTCCAAGTTACGAGATGAGCTTGCTCATTGTGATGAGGAGTAATAAGCTCACGTCGGAGTCGAATGAGCTGAAGGCTTCGTATATCCGAAAGGAAGATGAGTAAATTGACTCTCGGTCAAGCTCGGAGAAGGCGCTCCATAAGCGGGCCAACATTATCGAGCAGGTAGTTTGGTATTCATGAGCTTTGCCCTTAGTTATTATAACTTGGTGTCTATTTCCTGATTCGGCTTTCGCAGATTGAGCAAAAGGATGCCTTAGCCGGGCAGCTTTGGGAAGAGATCATGGCCAAAGATGCCGAGATCCTCGAGCTGAAGCGGTATAAGGATAGCATGGCCTCGGAGAGGGGTACTCTTTGGGAGGAATTATCCTCGACTAAGTGTGTTCTTCATGTTGCTAGAGAGTAGGCTGATAAGTATAAGCCGCTTTATGCTAAATTGGGTGTTGTGCTGTCCACGGCCAAGTCCGAAGTCGATGCACTTTTGATCGCATATCGGGAACATGCGTCCGTAGAGAATGCTCGATCCAGAGAGATCTCCGAAGAAGCTGAGCTCAAGTTGATCCGTGCCCTTGGTCATGCTCGATTAGAGGCTTGGAGACTGGCCTTCAAGGAAGTGCACGCCAAGGGTTTCAACCTCTCTTCCGAGATCAAAGAAGCGAAGGCCATGGAACAGGAGTTGGTAGTTCCGACCACTTTGGACAAGGGCTCGTCGAGTGGCTCAGGGAGCAGTGACGACGAAGACTAGGCCACTTTCGTTCTTTTTACTTCTTCTTCTTTTGCATGTGGGCTCCGCGTGGGATTTTTGGAAATGCACCTTTGTAAATATATTTTTGGAATGCAAAGGGTTTTCTCGTTTAATGTCTTCAAAGTTTCGCCTTTCAGTGCTTACGCAAAAGTTGAGCTCGAACTTTAATTTAACTCCTTCGAGGTTGATCTTTGAGTAACACGGGCCCTTGAGATCGGTCTGCTCTATTTTCGAACACATGTTTTCCCTAGGTCGGGTTGGTAAGGTATTGATTTGATTCCTCGATCCCTCGAACACTGTGCGGTGACATCGTTCTCATGACATGACCGTGAAATGTCTGAAGTGGCCCCGTTGGTACATTTCCCCAAATGTCATAATTTCCTCGTCAGAGCTGATTGGCTATCAAAGTTAATGAATAGTCGCCCCTCTTCTTATATATACTTGATTTTTCTTGCATTAGGAGCTTTACTACTTTGCGCTATTATCTTTCTCTATATAGCTCTTTCTTGCACCAGTTCTTCCGCTATCTCAATTTGAAGCTTTCGGCAGAGCTTTCACCTCCATTCCTTGCTTTGAAGGAGTTGTGGATACTATGTCTACGTCCGCTCGTCAGAGAGAAGGAAGTCCCTCCTGTGCTTCCCGCTCGGCCGGTGGTACACCGCCGGGGTTTGGAGAGCTAACCTCGAACTACTTTGTCTCGATGAAAGACTTTACGATAGAGAAACCTCTCAACGTTCCGGGCCATCGAGAACATGCATCGAGGTTTATTCGATCGATAGAAGAGAGACACCTCGAAGTTCTGAGGAAAGACTGCGGATTAGGAGAAAAGGTGATGTTGCAGGTACCCTCCCTGGAGGAAGATATTATGGCCCATGTAGAGGGGGTTTTGAGCATGTATACGTATCCTTTTACATTGGGCCCTCTCAACCGACTCGTGCTCGAGTTTTGTCTAAGATATCGAGTTACTTTGGCCCAGATCCATCCGTTTTTCTGGCGGATCGTGCTGATGATGAGGTTTTTCGCCAAAAGGCTGAGCTCGAGTTCAGTCTTAGTCACCTCATTAGATTGTATCAGCCTTTGCACTATCGAGGTCTAATTACACTATGACGCCGATCCACCAAGCCCTTTATTGCCAGTGATGATGAGGACATGGATCAAGGGTGGATGAGTCGAATTGTTCGAGTGAGGACTGTTGATATCATTCCTGCGGAGTTCCTGCCCTTTCCAGAGAAATGGAATTTCAAGCGTAAGTGACATGCTGTACTTTATTATTTTTGTTCTCGGTGGAGGTAGACTCCGTAAGAATGTTTCTTTCTCTCTCCACATCGATCCTGTAGATGCCAAATGAGGTCCCTGATCTTATGGGTTGGGCCCGCAAACTGGCGGCCTCTTCGACTTACGACGAGCGCAGGTGGCGAGACTTGTCGAAAGGAAAATGGGAGGCTAAGAACCATGGTATGCGCTATGTGGTCCTTCTTTCAAGGAGTGCTTTCCTTTACGTACACTAATTTCTTGGTTGCAGGCATTAGCGAGTTTTCTGAGGCGAGATCGTCCCCTTTCGAGGAGGAGGAAAAGCCTTCAACTTCTGAGCCAGGAAAAGTTAATAAGAGAAAAAGATCCTCGGAGGACGAGGATACTTATAGCAAAGAAGGACCCGCCTGGGGGCATGGGGGGATGCATCCAGTGACGAAGACCTTATATTTATTGGTCGGTCTATGGATGGCAACATGTGTGAAGAGGATAGATCTACGTTGATGGCTAGAACCAGGGGGGCCTCCCGAGGTTGTTGAGCCTGCTAGGCTCGAGGCCTCTAACCTTGAGGGAGAGAGTTCACGAGCGAGGAGGGGTGAAGGTCCTTCATTACCCGATCTTGCAGTTGGTCCTCGGATGTCGGGGAGCACTCCGAAGGAAATGGGCGCCGATGTGCCTCCGCCTAATCAGAGCGCCCCAGGTTGCTCTACCATAGCCGATGATACAGAACTGGTAGATGCAAAATCGACCTTCGAGGAAGCTCAGCGACTTTGCTCTACAGTGAGTTTTGAAGTCGTTAAAACTTTTCTAACTTCGCATTCCCATCTTTTAAACTGAACTTTGTTTCTCACAAGCCTTCGATAAACTTAATTCTGGGCTGCTTCGCTGAGAGGACAAGTTGCGTAAAGAGTTAAATGGGGAAAAATCTCTCAGGCTCCTTTATGACAAGAAGGCAAGAGAGCTGATACACCTTCAATCGGAGCTGAACTGGAGTCACAATTATGAAGGCAACCTCGAGAAACATGTAACCTTATTTTTAGGGAATACCAGTTTCTTCTCCCATCTATGGAAACTAACGTTTCGGTATCTTAGTTGCAGAGAAATACAGAGACGTTGGGACGCCTTCGGGACGATGTCAACCATGTTAATTCTGAACGCAATTAGTTGAAGGCACTAATAGATTTTCATGTTTCGGCCAAAAGGAACGCTTTGGCTAAGGTCTCCTCCCTCGAGATACAACTTCGTAGTGATCGAGAAAGCAACTCGGCCCAGACTAGCAGGATTGCTAAGCTTGAAACAGATGTTTCCAAGATGAAGGCCGAAGTCGTAGAGGCTCGAGCCAAAGCTGCAGAGGACCGACTAAAGGCTGATAAGAGGGCGGCTGTCTACTTAAAAGATGTTACTGACGCTCGGATGAAGTTGTGGGGGGCTTCCGATCGAGAGAGAAGAAGCAATGAGTATGCCCGATGTAGATCCTAGAGGGAGAACCTCGAGGAGATTCATGATACGAGCTTTGATCTCTCGGAAGAGATAGAGCAGTATAAGGCAGATGAGATTAATGCCAAGTTCCTCCCCTCTACCGACGATGAAAACGATAATGAAAATAAAGAGGAAAGAGCTGGCGAGGATGCTAGTCCCGAGAGGGTTGATGAAGGCAAAGTCCCCGAGGGGGAGAAGACGAAGTCCCCGATAATAACAATAGACTAGATCTTAAAAAGGATTCATGTGGGTGTGTTGTAAATGTACCTTTGTACCATTATTTATATAAAGATATCTTTTGTTTCGTCTTTGTCTCTGCTCTTGTGGTTTGTATTTTGACGCTTATCGTTGAGGTCTTATAAGCTTGATTTTTCCTCATCGAGGTCTTATGATTAGTTCCCGAGTGATATGACACCGGCCTTCATATCGAGGGTATTCCCTTTTAGGGGTCTTATAAGTTCGAAATTACGGCCTTGGTCTTGATATCAGGGCTATTCCCTTTTAAGGTTTTGTATATTTGGCCATGACTCGTTAAGGTCTTACAGGTTCGATGTTGCCTCGTCGAGGGCTTACTATCTTGAAGTTGCCATTTTAGGTCTTACAAATTGGCCCTTAGGCTCTTTAGATTGGGTCGATTCGACCTCTAATATGGCTATAGTTTTCCCTTATTTTGGCTTAAAGACTTTTACAAGTTTGGTTATGTCTTGGCATGTTTCTGTGTTCGTTCGACTCTTCGATGGCTCGAATAATAACCTCGAGTATAAGTCAACATGCGACAAGCCTTTTTATTGGAGGCTGATTGTTTTCAAAGCCTTTTTATTGGAGGCTGATTGTTTTCAAAGCCTTTTCATTGAAGGCTGATCATTTCGAAGCCTTTTTATTATTTAGAGCTGATGTTGTCGAAGCTCATTTGCTTATGCCGAGGGTAGCCTAATTAACCGGTTCTTTTCGAAGTATTTTTGAAGCATTTTTGAAGGCCTTTAGCTTTGTGACAACGGTCGGACGTCTCCGAGCCGTCTTAATTCGGCCGTAGCCTTTTAGCATGACTGTAGTCTTTATGTTCGGCCGTAGCCTTTAGTACCCGGGTAAGATGACCTCGGCATCTATATTTGAGGGTATGCCTTTTTAAGGGTCTTACAAGTTCGAATATAAAGCCTTGGCCGTCGAGGTCTTACAGGTTCAATGTTGCCTCGTCGTGGGCTTACTAGCTCGAAGTTGCCTCATTGAGGTCTTATGAATTTGATGTCGCCTCATGGAGGGCTTAACGGCTCGAACTTGCCTCATTGAGGTCTTATGAGTTCAAGGTTTTGATGGCTCGATGAGCTTACTTTTGATGATAGTCCCTGAGTGTTCGAGTGTTTTTGATGGCTCAATGAGTTTATTGTTGATGATAGTCCCCTAGTGTTCGAGAGTTTTTGGGCCCTGAGCCGTTTTACGTGAAAGTAATAAACTTCTTTGAGACACGAAGCATTTTGATGAGCAAAGAGGATTCTTTGATTACTTGATATGTGTGTACATGCCCGGAGGCTTGATTATTCTATATGGACACGGTTCATTTGACTGTTTGGCCCAATGCAATATTCTCCTATTGAGTACTTCTTAAGCATGACCTGATTCTTTGAAAGAGTAACCCCTGAGGGTGATGCCCCCCAATATTCGAGGTTGATTGAAAAGAAGCCTTGAATACTTTTTGAGTTATCCTTAGGTAGCATATTTGCGTTTCCTCGTTAAAAACCTTGTCGATAAAACTCGTTTGGGATAAAACCCGATCTAAGGGAAAAAGAGTGCAATGAATTCTTTAAAACCCAAGGTCTTCAAGCTGGAGGGTGCTTCGAATTCCCTCAATCGAATACCTGCAAAGAGTTAGTATAAAATATAAATGAAAAAGGAGAAGATTATACATCAGTAATAATAGTGCTTTCAGCATCGATATGTCCCAATTGCTTGGTAGTTTCTCGTTTTCCAGTGGTGCCGGGTTTGCAAGGCCTTTTGCCTAATATTCCGAGGACGCGGTACCGTCCTTCCCGACTAGGACAAAGCTTGCCTTTATTCGAGTTTTGAGTGTTGAGGGTGACTTTTCTTGGAATTAAGTCCCTGACTCCGAGGGTGTAGACTGTGATTGTTA
Source organism: Nicotiana paniculata (assembly GCA_005239505.1). Classification (NCBI taxonomy): domain Eukaryota; kingdom Viridiplantae; phylum Streptophyta; class Magnoliopsida; order Solanales; family Solanaceae; genus Nicotiana; species Nicotiana paniculata. The sequence goes on along the minus strand of ML344822.1, from coordinate 61,890 downwards.
TTTGGCTACCTGCTTGTCTTTGGGTTTCTCCGAGGTAGAGGGTGTCGATGTTGGTGTCATGTCTTGTACTGCGAACATCTCCTTTGCCACATGCTCCTCTACATACACTATTTTTACACCGTCCCTTGTTGGGAACTTTATCATTTGATGAAGAGTTGATGGCACCACTCCCATACTATGTAGGGCATTGTATCTTATATGCCCTTCAATGACATGGAACTTGGTAACTTGAATCTTACCGGCCACGTTGACTGGGAGGATGATTTCCCCCTTCGTTGTCTCACTCACCATATAGAATCCGTTCAGGACTCGAGAGGGAGGCACGATTCGGTAGAGCAGCCCGAGCTGCTCCACAACCCTCGAACTGATTATGTTGGCCGAGCTACCTGGATCCACGAGCACACTTTTGATTTGAAACTTATTTAAAAGGAAGGAAATTACCAGTGCATCGTTATGAGGCTGGGATAAGGCCTCGATGTCTTCCTCGCTGAATATGAGGGTATCCTCGGGTATATAGTTCCGAGTTTGCCTTTCCCTCGTGATGGATAGTTTTGTTCGCTTGAGGATGGGACCTTGCGGGGCATCGACCCCTCCGATGATCATGTGAATGATATGTTGTGGCTCCTATGGCTCATTATTTCTGTTGTCATATCTTTCTCGAAAGTGATTTTTGGCTCGGTCGCTGAGGAACTCTCGATGTTTCCCTTCATTGAATAATCGGGCTACCTCCTCCCGAAGCTGTCTACAATCCTCGGTCCTATGACCATGAGTGCCATGGTATTTGCACATTAAATTGGGGTTCCTTTGGGAAATATCTGACTGTATTGGCTTTTTCCACCTGGTGTCTCTAATCTTATCCATTGTCGATACGACCTCTGATGCATCGTTGTTAAAGTTATACTCTAACAATCGGAGTGCCTCCATCGGCATCATGCGTTTGTCGAGCCTAGTTTTGTTCACGAGTCCCCTAGTTTCCTGACATTGATCTACCCTTTGATCTTTCGAGGTATATCACGCCTTGGGGCATTTCTTCGGTCATCGACATATAGCTAGTATCTTTCCTTGTTCGACTTCAGTTCCCTTTCTGCATTCTTGATTCTTTTGCTAAGAGTCTGCTTGGGTACACTGAGCTTGAGGGGCTCCCAATTGGTCTTCCTTGATCCTAATCTTTGATTGATGCCTGTTATGTACGTCCGCCCAATTCATGCGAGATACTCGATCATATTTTGTTTTAGCTGCTTCGAAGCTATTGAGCTTCGTTCATTCAAGCCCTGACTGAAGTATTGCACCGCCCAGTCATTGGAGACTGGTGGCAATTCCATTCGTTCCATATAAAAACGGGATACAAACTCCCTTAGCATCTCGGTCTCCCTCTACTTAATTTTGAAGACATCGGACTTCCTTGTAGCGACCTTAATGGCACCAGTGTGCGCTCTAAAAAATGAGTCTGCCAACATGGAAAACAAATCTATTGAATTCGGGGGAATGTTGTGATACCACATCATGGCCCCCTTGGACAGTATTTCTCCAAACTTCTTCAGCAAGACGGACTCGATCTCATCGTCTTTTAAGTCTTTCCCTTTTATACCACAAGTGTAGGTGGTAATATGCTCATTAGGATTTGTGGTCCCGTTGTACTTTGGGATATCGGGCATCCTGAACTTCTTCGGAATGGGCTTCGGAGCCGTGCTTGACGAAAATGGTTTCTGCATGAACTTCTTCGAATCTACCCCCTTCAGAATCGGAGCTTAACCCGGGATCTGGTCGACTCTCGAGTTATAGCTTTCTACTTTTCTGTCATTGGCCTATATTTTCCTTTCTCCCGATTCGATTCTTATGGCGAGGTCCTCGAGCATCTTCATAACAGTGGGGTCTGCTGTTGATCCATTGTTGCTCGATCTTTCTGGTACCTGCTCGACTCGATGAGCTGTTTTCGGCCCGCTGTGCTTGGGGATTTTTGTTGAAGCAATGGAAACATGTTGTGCTTGCAACATCTCGAAATGATTTGTAGGTTGACTTCGTTTCGACCATGTGTTGTTTGTGCTTCAGGTTGGACTTCTCCTTGCACGATTCCCCCGACATTCGCACCCAAATCTGTGTTTAGAGCGATATGCGAACCAACATCAACTGGGTTGGGAATAGGCGCTACTCCGGGGTTGAGCGGTGGCACACCGGCTGCTGAAGCTGTTGCATTATTTTCCCCGTGAAAACCGAGGTCATAGTTTCCATGCGCTGGTGCTTTGGCGGAGTTTGACATGTTTCATCTTGAAATCAAATAATCTTGGACAAGAAAAAGTGTGAAGGATAACGTGTGTTATCTGAGAACTAGCACTAAAATAATCACTATTATCTTTAGCCCCACGGTGGGCGCCAAACTGTTTACCTTGAAAATGGTGTTAACAATTATATTTTGATTTTTGGTTCTAAAAATATGTTATATATTCTAACACTAGTTGATTATTGGGAAGTGACAAGTGCAAGTAATGAAAATGAGATAAGCAAACCAAAGTTGTCACAAGGCTGGGCCTTGAGCTGGTTGAAACAGAGGGTCCTCGAGGTCTAATTGGGGTGGTAAGCAATGAGCAATCAAAGATATACCGATATTGGGGGCAATAAATGAAGAACACTAAGTGAGGAGCAATAAATCTTATAGATAGTGAGAAAGAGCAGAAAATGTTTTATTGCAATGAATGTGCTGTATTGAATCCCAAAATAGTACATGTATAATTATGACAAGGAAATGCTATTGGTACAGCTATTTAATGGCTCAGTACGGACTTGTAATATTCTTGCAGACTTGGTCAGCTCCAACCACGTGCCCTTGGGAATTTCCCGCCTTTCCATCACGGTCATCAATTTCTGCTGCCCCGAGGTCGAGCACAGGCAACCTTTCGATATGCTTCCTCGAGGGATGCGAATCGGGGCCAAGCTTCGAATTCTGTCCCGAGCTTCTCGAGGTCGGCTGCGGAATGCCACAGTGACCCCGAAATTGGACTCTCCGATTTTGGCCGTATACAAGGTAACAAAGTAATGTCAATAGAAGGGAGAGATCAAACTACAAACAGTAGAGGCAATAAAGGGAAACATGGATGGTAACGAAAGATAACCAAGTAAATTAACACCAACATAGCTGGGACACATGCAAGTAAAAATGTACTCAAATAAAGAAGGCGATGTTAACTCAATCAATCACATCATTTATAATACGCAATCCCGACCATCTCAATCCTCGGTGCCTCATATGAAAAATCTCAATTTTCAAACTTTTAGCACATATGACACCTTGTGCCCACATATTTCCGTCTCACTTTGCACAACAAAATCCACGTGCTACCCAGTACAAAATATCTGTAACCAATGGAATTAAGATGTTTCAAGGAGTCTCATTTATATAACATAAAATAAATTATAGTTTCAAACCAATTAGGAAACCAGTGAGAAAGATGAGGTTTAGTTTTAGAAATCATATGAGTGAGAAAAATAACATTTTCTAAATAAACTTCAATTTCAAATAATTCTTGCATTTAATATAGAATTTATCAGTTTAAAACATAATAAAAATTCTTTTGTAAGCAAAACAAAACCTGACAGATTAAGAAGATTAAGTTGAGAAAACTGTTGAAGTAAAATATGATAACTAGTAGGAATGGTAAGTATTGAAATAATCGGCGGGTTCTAACTTAAAGACACACAAGATAACATGGTGTTTGTTCTTTCATTTTGTTTGAAAATATTATCTTACTAACGTCTCTGCAGGGCAAGAGGAAATGACTCAACATAATGAATTCACTTTAAAAATCTGAAATTTACAGAAATAAAAAAATAACAAGGGTCGTATCAGTATCCAGCTATAACCAATTCTTAGGTGAAATATAACTACCGAATAAGTCACACAGTCAGAGAGGAATACATAAACACATATATTGATGTGGCGCGCATCCCGATCCACCTATCCTTCCTTATTCCTCCGTAACAATTAAAATAAAAGTAAATAATAAATATGGGTTGCGGCGCGCAACCCAATCCCACCAGTCCACCCTTATTACTCCTCAATATATCACCCTTATTTCTCATGTTGCGGCATGCAACTCGATCCCACCTGTCCACCACCCTTATTACTCTTGTTGCGGCGTGTAACCGGATTCCACCAGACAATATCTTAAATCACCAACAACAATAAATCAACAACTCAATTACAAGAATTTCTACTACCAAGAGTATGAGTACACAGCAACAAGAGAATCACGTAAAAATTAAAGGAATACAACAATCTTTACAAGGACAACAAGACATGTACACGTGACAACTTCACCGGCAACCACAACAATTGGACATGTAGCATATTTGCACAAAGTCAAAGAGGAACTCACAATTAATAAGTATCAAAACAATAAGGAAGGAAATCACTTCAATTGAGACAAATAAGGTCCAAATAACAAGTAAGAGTTAGAGAAAAGCTAATAACATCGTAAAGAACATGTAGAGGTAAAACTAGCAAATCGGAAACCAAATTATATTAGAGAACTTCTTACTTAATGAACATAAGGATCTAAGAACCCTAAAGGCAAATTTTCCACAAATAAGACCGAGATGCACTCGTCACCTCGCATGCACGAGCTACAATTAATATAGAGGACTCAAATCCTAAGGGGGAGTCCCCCACACAAGGTTAGGCAAGATACTTACCTCAAAGACGACAACCTGGTACTCTAAAATGGACTTCTCGGGTGAAAAGGCCTCTGGACGGCTCAAATCCAACTAGAACAACTTCAAAACACACATAAAACTTATAAGGAACTATTCCGGATAATAAAGTTTTAATTTTTACAAAAATCTAAAAATTGACCCAAAAGTCGACCGCCGAGCCCGCACATCGGAACAACAAACTTTATAAAATCCGAACACCATTCCAAAATGATTTCAACCATACGAAAATTACCAAATTCTGATACCATTTCTCCCCTCAAATCATGAAATTTCATTTTTGGGAATTTCTTCAAAAACCAACATTTTTCCCAACTAAAACACAATTTCAATGATAAAAACAAAGACTAAATAATGGAATATATTTAATTCTAGGTGAAAAACACTTACCAAATCGAATTTGTTGAAAAACCCATAAAGAATCGCTCAAAACCGAGCTCTACAAGTCAAAATATGGTGAAAATGGTGTAACCCTTGATTTAGGAATATATTCTGTCTACCCAGATTTTTGTGCATCGCGAACGCGAGAGAAGAGATGTGATCGCGTAGAAGAAAGTAGTTGCTGGTTCAAAATATGCTATGCGATCGCGGAAGGGCTTATGCGATCGCGTATAAGAGGGTAGGCAGGCTTCTTTGATCGCAAAGGATGTCATGCGAACTCGAAGAGTAACAAGTACCAATGCTCAAGGCCCGGTTTCTAGTACGCGGACGCAGAACAAAAGAGGCGAACGCGAAGAGGGAAAAGTATAGAGCTACGTGATCGCAGGGACTATTACGAGAATGCGTAGAAGTAAATGGAGGCGATTAGCAGAGACGCATCGTGATCGCGAAAGGAGCACTGTGATCGCAATGAAGAACATCAGACACCAGAACCAATAGTTCAAAAATAGGGAAAAATGACCTGTAGCCCACCCGGAACACACCCGAGCCCCCCTTGGACCCCGTCTAAAAACACAGACAAGTTTCATAACCTAACACGAACACGCTCGAGGTCTCAAATCACATCAAAACACGACGAAACTACGAATCGCACCAATAATCGAACTTGTGAACTTTCAAATCTTCAAATTTCTAAACTCATGACGAAACCTATGTATTCAACCCGGAATAACGCTAAATTTTGTAGACAAGTCTGACATCCTGGAGCTGCTCCAACTCTCGGAATCGCATTCTAACCCCGATATCTCAAAAAGTCAATTGTGGTCAAACTACTCCATTTCCCAAACTTTAGATTTTCCAACTTTCGCTAAATTACCTCAAATTACTCTACGGACATCCGAATCCAAATCCGGACGTGCGCCTAAGTCAAAAATCTCCATATGAATCTACTGACATGATCCAAAACTCATTCCGGAGTCATTTACTCAAAAGTCAAATTTTGGTCAAATCCTCACCGCTTAAGCTTCCAAAACTAGATTCCTTCTTCCAATTCGACTCTGATTCATCCGGAAACAAAATCCAACCATGCACGCAAGTCGATGCACATAATATGAAGCTTATCTTGACCTCAAACTGCCGAACCGGATGCAATTTCTCAAAATGACCAGTCGGGTCGTTACATTATAAAGGATCTAATATCACTTTTACACAAAGGCTTGACATGTTATTAATGTGTATTACTGTGATTTAAATTATAATATTTTGGCCACTTTTATAGTGACTTTCCAACCATACCTATCCCGGTTATCTTTTTACCATTCTCAAAAGTTACGCTTTCTCCTTGAAAGATTGTTAGTAAGAGGAAATTTCTTCCTCTTTGTCATGTGCCTTGAGCAGTCAGTATCAATATAGTCTTGGCTGCTTTCTCTCACTTTAACTTGCAAAACAGATTAAGGGTTAGATTTAGAAACCCAGACTAGATTGAGTCCCATCTTATAACTGAAAGGATGAATTAAATATTTTTTTCATCCAGCTTGGTAAGTTAAAACTTCATCATAAACAAAGTCTTTCTTTCTTTCTGATTCAAAATTGGAACCTCTTATTTTGTATATTGAAGAGTGCTAAGCATGTTTCTCTATAGTGACTAGTATTACCATAATGTGTACTGATCACGTCTAATTCACAACCCAATTAAGAGAATATGAAACGATCTATAATAATAAATCCAACGCGAGTCGGGGTCGAATCCACAAGAAGTTTAGAATGGGTGTTGAGGTAGATACTCAAGAAAACAAAACTCAAAATAACTTGATTTAGCTTCCAAGAAAAGGTGGGTAACAATTGTGTTAAATTAAACAACTAATATTTTTTTACTAGGCTAATGAACAAGTAATAACTAAAATATTTTTGAGGTTTTCATAAATAGAGAGAAGCCTAGGTTTGTAACGTTAACCTAGGTGTAAACCTAATGGGTAGAGTAAATCTATGCTTTCTTGGTAGATCGAGGTTTGTTAAGACTCTCAATACATAAGTACACGCTCAATACTTCTCGGTTAAAGAGTGATTATGTCCAAATTGGCTCTCTTGAGTTCAAATAGGTAGAAATGAAAGCAATTGAATATGAGCACAAGTTGGATTTTCCCTATCTCTAGGTCAAATCATTTAATTAAACTAATGAATACTTCAACTAATTCGATTTCTTGTTAGCCACTAAATTCCTCTTTCTCAAGTAAGAACAAAGTCAAATAGGCATGAATCAATGTTTGCAACCATTAATTCTAACTTTAAATCATAAACAAAGATATATAATATTAACCCAATAAATATCAAACATTAATATTAAACGCCCATACGTTTTACGCACTCAGATTATATCACAATCCTAGATAAAAATCTAGCTACTCATAGCAATGGACATAAAAAATGAAAAGAAGAAAAAACTAAAGACATAAAGCTAAATTAAAATGAAAAAGTAATTGATCATCTCTTATTTTAGCTCAAAGTTTCGCCAAATAGTTAAAATAACTACTATTTGCTTCTACAATACAAAAATATTCCCTACAAAAGTGTTTCATGCCTATTTATAGTGCTCCGAAACTTCTGACAAAGATACCCTTCGGAGGGTTCTGCCGCCGCACTTTAACATTTGTGGTCCGCACTTTTTTGGGTTACTGTTGCGGGTGCTTTTAGTTGGAAGAGCTCTGCGTCCGCACATTAACTTTTGCGGCCGCACTTCAACTTCTGCGGCTACACCTGGATTCCGTCGAGCAGCATTTGAGGATACTTTACACTTGTTCAATTGCATCGTCTTTGATCTTTCAGGCTTGTCAGTGTGAACATGTTTTGCGAACCAAGTGCGAGCGCACTTTTTAGTTAGCAGACCATACTTCGGCTAAAATTCCATGAATCTCCAGTTCTTCTTCTGTGGATGCATTTCACCTTCTGCGGACCACACTTGCTTTTGTGGCTGGAGATAGAATTTTACGGACCGAACTTTTATTAGCGTTTCTCCTCTTTGCTGAAATTGGTTAGATAATCTCCTATTTGAGTTATTTTCTTCATTAAGCACACATTCTCTAGCACCCCTGCAATTCAACTATTTTCATTAGATTATGAGACAAAAATCAGTACTTTTCGGACTATAAACTATATCAAGAAAGTACTAATAAGTGGTTAGAATTCACACTTATCATTTACATAGCTTACTAGATGCAGAAGCAGAGAAGCTGCATACTTGGAATTGACCTTAGCGAGAGGTTTGTAGTATTCTAAGCCAGTTATTTCTGCTGTGATTTTGGATCAGCCATTCTAAAGCATCTGAGGACATGCTCCACTTGGAGGTTCCAATTAGTTCATATTTAACCTTGTTCAGGTCCTCTTAAATTACTTTATTTTATTAAACCTTGTCATATAAATTTTTCTTGGTCAATTTTAATTCCTTTTCAAGTGACTCTTATATATCACTGGTCCTGCCATTTCCTTTACAATGTGCTTTCTTCAATTTCTCATATTCGGATTTGGGTCCTTCAACTTAAAACTTTTAAATAAGAACCTATTTCTTAAAATCGTTTTTCCTTTACATCTGAACTCAAGATTATGGCATTCAGACTTAACAATTGAAAAATTATTAAACGATTTTTCTTTGCAGCACTGAATTTTTCAATCTGATTAATTAATGAGAGCACCATGGCAACATAGTCTTTTCTTAGAAAGAAGATTAAGGTTATCTTTAATGTCGAGGACATTCAGCTCCTCGTTTCCCGCTTTAGATTCAGAGTCACGTATGACCATCATGGATACAATGTCATTAGTGTTAACCTTCTCAGAATCAGTGCTTTTCAAGCCATGTCTGATTGAGTTTCTTCATGTATTATCGTTATCCTTTCCCATATTTCATTGCAGTATTACATGTCGAAATCCTATTGATCTCCTCAAGTCTAAGAACATTATACGAAATCAACTTAGCTTTGGCCTTTTTCTCTAGCATTGTCTTGTCATCATTATTGAACTCTTCTTCTGTTTTGGAAACTTTCTTTTCTTTTTTAATTATATAAAAGGTCCCTGAATCACAATCATCCATAGGTCAAAGTCCTCGAACTGCAGAAGGTTTATGTTCTATCCTTTCACCAACCAAAATGTTGTCCAGTAAATAGGGGTGGATGGTTTATTGGATCTCCCTCTAGCTAGGTTTGTTAATTATCAGCTTCACTCATGGAAAACAAGGACAATGGCCCATCAATTTCTTCCTCGTCATCCAGATTTTCATCATTTCCATCTTCATATGCAACCCAGAATACTCACTTTATGGCGTCCTCTGCAGCCTTCGTTTTAGCTTCAAAACATTATTGTAACTAGAACTAAATCCACAGTCCTTCTTCTGTTTGTTGACATGCTCCTTTTCCCATTCAATTCTTCATTGGGGGATAATCCTTGACTATATGATCAAGCTTCCCACATTTTGTAGAAGCCATTGAAGTATGTTTTTACTATAGCCTTTGGTTTAATAAGAGCTTCTCTCCTTCTAGTTATTTTTAATATTTTAAAATTTCTTGAATTGTGTGGCAGTAGACTTATAGAAATTTCTTCTTGTTCATTAGAACTAGAATTTTTGAATGCCTTGGATACCAACCTTTTGTCCCTCTTGTAGTCATCTTTCTTTTACTTCATTTTCCTCATCTCATATGTTCTCATATTTTCAACTAGTTCACTCAGGGTGATTTGTAACGACCCAACCATTCGTTTTGAGAATTAAGCTCCATTATATGGCACCAGGCCTTGAGCAGCTTGACATTATTTATATTGACCTGCGTGCATGGTTGGATTCAATTAACGGATGATTCGGAGTCGAATTGGAAGAATGATTCTAGTTTTGGAAGCTTAAGCGGTGAGAATTTGACCAGAATTTGACTTTTTATGTAATCGTCTCCTGAATGAGTTTTGGATGATGTCAGCAGCTTCGTATGCTGAATTTGGACTTAGGCGTGCGTACGGATTTGGATTTGGAGGTCCGTAGAGTAATTTAAGGCATTACGGAGAAAAGTTGAAGTTGAGAAGTGTAAAGATTTTAATAATGGTTGACTTTGGTGATACCGGGGTCGAAATGCGTTTCCAATAGATGGAACATCTCTTTTAGGTCCATTGGGACTTGTCTTCAAAATTTAACATCATTCCGGGTTGAATGATAGGTTTCGGCAGGAGTTTTAGAAGTTGAAAGACTTGAAAGTTCATAAGCTCGATTCATGGTGCGATTCGTAGTTTTGTCGTGGTTCGATGTAATTTGAGACCTCGAGCGGGTCCGTGTTAGGGTATGGAACTTGTTGGTATGCTTGGACGGGGTCCCGAGGGCCCCTGGTGTGTTTCAGACGAGTTTCAGATAAATTCTATGGTTTTGGGGAGGTCTTAGTTCTAGTGTAATCGCACCTACGAATCTTGAGCGCAGGTCCGAAGAAGGACGCGCAAGTGCGAGAGGAGCTGGACTGGGCACTCTCCGCAGATGCGGAGAAATGGTGCGCGCATGTGGCCCCATGGAAGCGTATATTTGGGCGCGGAAGCAAGATGGAGCGCAAGTGCGGTTGGGCATGCGTACCTGCGGTTGCGCAGAAGCGACTATTTTTGCCGCAGGTGTGGTCACGCCTTGGCAGAGAATTTATATTCGAGGGTTTTGCCCTTTTCTCCTTATTTTGACTTGTAGAACTCGGTTTGAGCGATTTTTGGTGGGTTTTTCAAGCAATCTGATTGGGTAAGTGTTCTTCACCTAGTATTTAATGTATTCCATGAATTTATTTCAATTCTATCATTATATTTGTGTTTTGAGTTGAGGAAAATGTTGGTTTTTGAAGAAAATTTCTAAAATGAAAAATCTTGATTTGAGGGACGAATTGGTATCGCAATTTGATAATTTTGTATGGTTGAACTCATATTGGAATGGGTATTCAAATTTTGTTAAATTTGTCGGGTTCCAAAGTGCGGGCCCGTCAACTTTTTGACGGATTTTTGGATTTTGTTAAAGATTTAGACTTTATGATCCAGAATAGTTTCTAATAAGGTTTATGTGTGCTTTGAAGTTATTTTAGTTAGATTTGATCCGTCCGGAGTTCTTTTCACCCGAGGAGTTCATTTTAGAGTATCAAATTGTTGCCTTTAAGGTAAGTATCTTGCCTAACCTTGTGTGGAGGAACTACTCCTTAGGATTTGAGTCTTCTATGTTGATTGTAGCCCGTGTACGAGAGGTGACGAGTGTGTGCTCGGAGTTATTTGTGGGAAGTTGGCCTTTTAGGGTTTTTAGGTCCTTATATTCACCGTGTATGAATTTGTTCTTGATATGTTTTAGTTCTTATTTGCTAGTTTCACCTCTACATGCTTTGATTAGAGATAATTGCTTTAGGATTCACCCGTACTGTCTACTTGACCCTGACTTGACTTAACTGAAGCTTTTACCTCTTCTATCGTCATGCTATATTTTCATAACTACTTATCTTTAATTGAAAATATTATTATCTCATCCTATAATTTTTTAGTCTTAACTGGAGTTATCATTATCTTTCGATGCTTACCTTTACTTGAATTGTTGAATATCCCTCGTAATTTCTCAACCTCAAAAGGAGTTTAGATAACCTATATCTTATTTGACTTGCCTTTATTTGGAACTATTTGAATCGTGTTGGCTTCTTATTATTGACTTGAATATTGTGGAATCGTTGCTACATTTTGTTTCCCTTGTTAAGTTGTTCTCCTTGCGCCTAGCATTCTTTACTGTGGTTATTCCTTGTGAATGAGTTATACCGTTCTTTGTGATTTAACTTCTTGAGTTGATTTACTCGCCGTATTTGCATTACTGTCGTTGTTGCTTTTGTACTTGTTGTGGTGACGTACGAGGTTTCTGTCGTGCTATAGTTGTCATTTTTGTTGGTTGCGGTTGAATTGGGACTACGGAACGATATTTCGGGAGATCCTCCTATACTGCATATTTACTTTAGGGACTACAGAACGGTATTCCAAGAGATCCACATATACTGCATATTTACTTTTGGGACTACGGACGTATTCCGGGAGATCCTTATGTCTTACATATTTACTTTGGGACTACAGACGTATTCCGGGAGATCCCCCAAGTACTGTATATTTATTTTGGGACTACGGACATATTCCGGGAGATTCCCCTATCTTGCATATTTACTTTGGGACTATGGACGTATTCCGGGAGATCCCCCCAGCACTACATATTTATTTTGGGACTACGAACGTATTCTGGGAGATCCCCCTGTACTACATAATTAATTCGGGACTACCGGACGGTATCCCGGTAGATTTTCCTGTTTTATTTCTGTGTTCGGAGCTCCTAATCCTCTATGCTTAGGTGTCAGGGGGTGACTTACACTCGAAGGATATTTACTTGAAAGTTTTATATTTGAAAGGTATTTATCTTGAAGGAACAATGTTTGAAGGATGTTTATTTGAAAGAGTTATATTTGAAAAGTAATTATCTTGAAAAAAAGACTACGTTTGAAGGATATTTATTTGAAAAGCTTATTTTTGAAAAGTATTGATCCTGGAAGAACTACGTTTGGAGGATATTTATTTGAAAAGTTTATATTGAAAGCAAGTATATTTCAAAAAGAATTTCTTACTGGAAAGGATTATATTCTAATGACCTCAATTTAAAAACTTACGGGTGGAAGTTTACACTTGAAGGATTTGATTAATTTATTGAGATTTGTTGGCTGAGAACTGATGTGAAAACTATTGTAGTTGCTGAGTTACCACTTGCCTTTACTGTATTGTGATTTTCGGATTTGGGATGTGTTTCTGTTCATTCTTTTGTATCTTATTATGGTGTTCCGCTATTACTTGTTGTTTTTCCTTCCTTATTGCAGTTGCTATGTCGTTAACCATATCGCGTAGTCCTTAAATAGATGTCATGTTTTGTCATCCCTATACTTATACTTGTTCAGTTTATTAGATCAGTGGGTGTCTTGACTAGTCCTCGTCACTATTTCACCGAGGTCAGTCTTGATACTTACTAGGCACCACTATGGTGTGCTCATACAACACTTCTGCATATTTTTGTGCAGATCCAGGTATCGATCGTTAGTAGCTGTGTGGATCTTTGCTAAGGAGACTCAAGGTAAACCTGCCGCTGCGTTCGCAGGTTTCGGAGTCACCTTCTTACCTTGTATTCAAACTGTTTTTAGTCATTTCCAAACAATTGTATTTAGAAGTTCTAGAAACTCTGTAAAGCTTATGACTTGTACTACCGATTTTGGGAAATTATAAATTATGTAAAGATTTCTACATCGAGACTATTAAATTTTCTTTATTATTGTTGTTAATTAGTAAATGTTAGGCTTACATAGTCCCTAATACTAGGTGTCATCACGATACCTAACGAAGGGGAAATTGGGCCGTGACATGATTGTACTAATTTTTTTGCTTCTTCCATTGACGTGACTTTTTAATGAGGCGGGAAGTATTCTGATAACCTTTCTCTCTCATTCCTCAGATGTAAATGTCTTCCCAAGTAATCTCAACTCATTTGGCGTGAACATGAACCTAGTGATCGTATTTCGGATTGGTTCAGAGCTTTCATGGCGAACAATATATAGTTTCTCAAGATCATCTCAATTCTGGATTATTTTACTTGAGATATTCCTTCATGTGCAGTTTGCATAATACCCCAAATCTCCTTTACATCAGTGCATACACAAACTCAATTGTACTCATTAAGGCCCAAGACGCAGATAAGTATCTTTTTGGCTTTAGCCTTTTTCTTCAAGATTTTTCAATCAATCTTATGAAATTCACTTTTTTCCTTAAGAACTTCTCTTCCTCCGGAATTAAGATTTATAGGAATATTTGGTCCTTTCAGATTAATATTCCATAACTTGTGATCTTCAGTAGTTAAGAAGTTCTTAATCGTTGTTTTCCACTAGTTGTAGTACTTGCAATTGAAAAAATGCGATCGTGTGGTAGACTAACCCTCATTCATCTCAGATGGTACACTCATCTTATAAATCTCTCAAAGGTGTAAGCTTTGTAATTGACAGTCTGCTTTGATACCTATTATTATTTTTAATGCACCAATTATACACTAGAAATGGGGGGTGAATAATATATCTATCAATTAAAATTTTCTACAAGAAGTTTACGTTTTTCCCAGAACTAGCTTCTCGAAGTGGTTTTTGTAATTCTTGTAACTAATAAATGCGTAAAATAAAGAAGATGGAAATTTTACATGGAAAATTTCCTTAGTTAAGGGATTAAAAATCACGACTCAACTTTGGATTTGTTTCTCACAAACTTCACCAGAACAACAAGAAATTTTGGGTTACAAAATTGCTTTACAACCTAAGAGACTGAATCTAGTCACTCAAATAGCTTGCAATCAAGATGATTGTAGTTACACACTCTAAACCAATCTTTTAGCGTAGAACAAAAGAATTGCGACTCAATAATTCTTATAAAACACTCCTAGAATAGAATGTGTAAGATTATAACTTAATTACCTATAACAAGATCACGGCAAACTAAGCTAAGCTTGAATCAATTTCTGGAACTTGGTTCTTCAATTTTTCTTGCTCTTGTTGTTACAAAATTTACTGTATATGAATATATCGTAGACGGTCAAGGATAAATGAGTGTTAACCAAGTTGAACCAAATCTCCTAATCCTCGCAAATAAATAAAGTAAAAAAACTTCATCCGATCTCTTAAAGAAGTAAAATTTGCTTTTACAAGTACTTCCTTAAATCTTAGCCAAAACTCAAGCTATAAGAATATACCAAGACTTGTGACATTATCACGTAGCTTCCACCGCAGCATAATAGAAATACATCCTCGTAGAGCGTGAAAGTGAATTTTTTCCTTGCGAAGACTTTTATGTTAGGCAAAAAACACCACCGGACTCGAGGTCTGAAACTCAACAAATAACATATTTTTTTATCATCAAAACTCAATTTCCGACACATCCTTGTATTATACAATATTCGATCGACTGGTATTAGGTTATCGACAAAAAAGATTCTTTTAAGTCATTTTGTTTCTTTTTGTCCAAGTCAATTCTTTAATTTATCCAAGTTGATTTTCTTTTTGTCTAATTCACTTCCTTTTTTCTTAGTAAGTTTCAGAAACATTCTCATTCATAGGTCTGAGATCTATATCTATGAATTAAAAGGTACGAATGATCAACTTTGCGATCAATTGTTACTTCTGATAGTTTCTAGGACTCCACAGACTGTAAAGAGACCTGGTCCTTTACCAGTTCCCTCAGAGTGATCGATAGAGACAGTAAGTAAAAGAGGCACAGGATTTTTACGTGGAAAAATCCCAACTCAAGGGGACAAAAACCACGACCTACACTGGTAGGATTTCAACTTCACTAACTTGTAAACTAAACTATTACAAGTCACTTTATAATGACTCTCTTACAAAGACTTTGACACACTAACTTGTAATACACTTATTACAAGCCACTTTGTTACTTACTAGTTACAAAGACTTTAACTTATGACAACACTAGTCACAATACAAATACTGATGGTTTATGATTTTAAGATTCCTAAAATAAGGCTTCTAAGAAAGCAAATAGGATACAATGGAAAGCAAAATACAATATTACAACTCAACTAAGGACACCTAACAACACGTACTGAAACTGGTCCGTCTTAGTGGAGTTGTCTTCTTGTTCTTGACACACTTGAGTCTTCAATGCAAGAGCAACACTTCAATGCTTGAGAAAATGTTCAGTAAATGCTCAAGTGAATATCTGGTTTGTCTTCAAATGAAATATTATATCCCTAGGACATCCCAAGAAGGATGCCCATGCTTAGTTGGTACAATCTTCAACCAATGGGAAGTGACTGTTGCACTGTTACTGCACTGCAGCACGTACAGTTGCAGGCAGTCACTTTTCTGTTACAGATTTCCAGCTGTAGAGTTGACTGTACTTCCGTCAGTGAAAATGTTAAGGGATCATGTCCCTAAACTGTTCACTGTGAGTTTAAATGTACACTGCGCAGATTTCTTGAGTTCATGATGACTGGTTGTGCTGGTTACACATCAGGTCCTTTATTTGATTTTTACATAAAAGTTTTTTAGATCATCAAAACAAAATACTAACCCATCAATTTTCCCCTTTTTGATAATGACAAACTTTTATAATTGATGAACAGCTATATAGTCTAACTTAACCAGATACAAGACCAGGACCCCATATTGTTCCCCCTGTCTGTGTGCTTCCCCCTTAAGCCCTGCCATCAATTATTCTTATTTATCTTCCCTCTTTTGGCATCATAAAAAGGCACAATCAGATAGAAAGCATAAAGAAGTCTAACAAATCTAACGCATGCTCCATGTGTGCACACAACATGATAGAAAACAGAAGGAAAAGGCAAGTATGCATTATGCAGAACATTAAAAAGTTGATTCATTCATACCAAAAGAGTTGTTAAATACAGAGAAGTATTTGCTTGGGATAGAAAAACTTAATTTGGACTTTTTAAAATGGGAGCAGCTAGGTGGGATCCAATTACCAAACACAAAAAAAATAAGTACTACCAACCACAAACATCATCAAAAATAGAAAAAGACTAGACATTGACAGAATCCGAGGGGGCACTAGAAGAGGAAGGCTTGGAGGAGGAGGCAGCTAGAGTCTTGAGAACCAAATCCATGAGGGCATTTGCAGACATTTGTTCCTCCAGAAGTTTCTCCCGTAGGTTCTTAACCTGCTGCCTAAGCTCAGTGTTCTCTTTGGTCAAGTGGGAAACATCCTCATTGGAAGGATTAACAGCACCAGGTCCTCCAGAGGCTTTACTCAATCAAGTCTCCAACATAGCAATCTGAGCCTTCAACTTCTTGATCACCTCATTTGCATCATTCAGCGCATTGATCAATTGGGATATTGTAGAAGTGTTACCCTCAGGTTTCTGAAAACATTCACATTCCTCTAAGGTCGTCTTGGAGAAGGTCTGCTTATGGGTCCCTACTCGGGGGTTTTCAACAGGCAATTTGTAGAACTCAAATACCCGAGTAAGTAGGACTATACGTGAGCCCATGATTACCATCCTTTACATTAACCACTTTCCTCATGTGTTCAATCATAAGAGTAGGCAAGTTTATAGGGGTGAATGAATCAAGGGCCTCCATCAATGTCAAATCATCCTTGGAGGCAATAGATCTCCTTTCAGCACGGGGGAGAAGTACCTTATTTACCAGTTCGAATAGAAGCTGGTAAAAAGGGAGCATAGCTTTCTTGTGGACCCGTTCTCCCCACTGAATGTGCCCGCCTTAACAATGGCTCGCCGAAAGTCTCCCTCACAAGAAGTAGCATCAGTTTTCACATTAGACATTCCCTTAGATAGAACTTGAAGAACTGTTCCCCAAGAAGCATCGTCAAAAACAATGTCAACTCCTTTCACCAGAACACAAATATGATCCCCATCAGTTGTGAATAGGGATGCATAAAATCTTTCACCGCATCCTCATACACTTTGGGCACACTCACATTGAAGAGACGGTCCCACTTCTGAAACACAACCATGGCTACACTTTGGCTCATTCCAGCCATCTCATAAATCTTTGGGTCAAACATCCGACCCCATAGCACCCTCTGACTCTTCACATTCTCTTGACACTTGCCACTACTACTTGGTATTGTTTGCATTGAACCTGGTCCCCCAACAGTTTCCATTTCCCTTTTTCTTTTTCCTGACTTTTTCACAGACTTTCCCTTTGAACATTCTACAGCCACGGACTCTTTGACACTAGCTTCACCAACTTCAGCTTGCTTGAACTTTCCACTGCTTTTCACAAGTGACACACGTTGTTTTCCTTGCCCTTCATCCACTACTCCAGCCACAGACTTTTTAGAGTGAAATTTTCTTGTTACCAAGGAACTTGGTTCCTCTTCTGCATCCTCTTCCACCTCAACCATAGGAATAACGTCATCCACCACCACCTTCCCTTCCTTCATCAGTCTTTTCTTCTTCTTTTTATTGCTTTTCTTGCTCTTTTCCAGAGCAGAGTCAAAGGCCCCCTTCTTTTGCAACCGTGTGGATGGTCGCTTGGCAGATGATTCAGGAGTAAGCACTTTATGGCAAAGCTTAAAGCGAGCACTCTATACCATCTCGTCCTCATCATCCTCGTTAGTAGGCTTGGAGATGAGAGGAACAGACTCTAGAGGAGGAGTATAGAAGATAAGTTCCTGGTTGGTTTCTGGGAGAGGAGAACCAGTTTCCTCATCAAACTTATCTTTGATGGACTCATTAAAAGGGAATTCAAACAAGACCAGGGTCCCTTCATCTCCTAGGAATGGAGGTTCTTCCCCCTGAGGTTCAAGAAGGGAAGAAGCTCCATTAGAGGGAAGACTCTTAGAAGCAATGTCCATAATGTTCTCAGCCGCTTCTTTTTCAGGAGACTCCAGGGGAGCTGTAGAGTCAAGGAAAGAGGAGTTGAGATACTGGTAAGGATCATCCTCAGAGGCTTCAGAGGCCTGAGGAAGGTCATATGCTAGGGCTTCTTTTGGTTGTTCAAACGAGGGAGAATCAGTGGGTTTTGGAGAAAGAGAATCATCGGTAGGTAGTGAAGAGGAATCAAGTGCGGAGATGATGACGTCTTGGAGAGAGGAGGACTGAACCTCCGCTGGAGCGGGGTTGGAGTTAGTGGTAGGAGAGAGAGAGGGTGAGTTCTCCTTTGCCATTTTTGTGGGAGAGGAAAAAAATTACAGTGTAGAAGGGAGTATGATTTTCAGGGAGAGGATATGAGAAGATGATGTTGAGCGGTTAGAGAAGAAAGATCTTGATAAATAGAAGGTGTAATAATAAGGGGAAAGAGGAACGGGTTCAAAAGAAAATGACGATAGGTGTTTTGGGAAGATAAAATGTGCGGAAGGAGTTAAAGGATTTGAGAGGTGGACATGATAGACACAGACACTGAAAAATTAGATGATGTGGCAGTAGTAATTAATTTGTTAATTTTTGAGAGAGGCATAGAAAACACATAACTACTAACATGTGGTACAGGAACCAGGTCCGGTACCTGTTTCTTGAAAAAAATTTCAGCTTCCTTTTGTTCTACAAAGTCGTACCTTTAATTTTCATAATCACCATGCGTGTCTACCTGCAAAGGCATTAATGTGAGTTAGGCTTAGTAAGAAAACACTTTAGCTCACTGTACCTGAGAGTGACTCTCATAGCCAATGCTAGGGAACCAGATCCTCAGTTAGGTCTCACCAACCCCAGTGGCATTCTATTTTTCTCAAAGTGCTCCCTACTCAGTGCCTTAGTAAAGATGTCGACAATCAGATCTTCAGTGCAGCAAAACTTCATGCAGATGTGCCCTTTTTCAACATTGTCTCTAAGGAAATGATGTCTCACGTCAATATTCTTGGTTCTCTTATATTGAACCGGGTTCTTTGCCATGTTGAGGGTGCTGGTGTTATCACATAGGAGTGGCACACTGTTAACGTATACCCCAAAATCCTCCAATTGTTGTTTGATCCACAGCAGCTGAGCATAGCAAGATGCGGATGCAACATATTCTGCTTCAGCTGTGGAGAGAGCCACCGAGTTTTTCTTCCTTGTCCCCCATGAGATTAGGAAAGACCCAAGGAAATGAGCCATTCTTGAAGTGCTTTTCCTATCCACTAGATAACCTGCATAATTTAGCGTCAGCATAACCAACAAGATTGAAATTGTCACCTGAGGGAAAGTACAGAACCAGGTCCTGTGTGCCCTTGAGATAGCGTAGGATTCTTTTGGCAGTCTTTAGGTGAGACTCCTTAGGATTTGATTGAAACCTGGAACATAACCCCACACTAAACACAATATCTGGCCTGCTTGCAGTGAGGTAGAGTAGAGAGGAAATGATTCCCCTGTACATTGTTGGGTTTACAGGAGATCTAGAGTCATCAATGTCAAGCTTGGTTGCAACTGCAATATGGGTGTCGATCACTTTTGATTCCTCCATGTCGAATCTTTTCAGCAGCTCCTTGATGTATTTCTGCTGACTAATACAAGTTCCCTTTGTGGACTGTTTCACTTGAAGACCCAGAAAGAAATCCAGTCCCCCCCATCATACTCATCTCGAACTCACTGCCCATGAGTTTGGCAAAATCCTTACATAGTGAATCTGTTGTAGCCCCAAATATGATGTCATCCACATACACCTGAACAATGAGCAGGTTCCTTCCCCATTTCTTCAGGAACAGTGTGTTGTCAATCTTTCCTCGAGTGAACCCATTGTCCAGAAAAAATTTTGATACCTCTCGTACCAAGCTCTAGGAGCTTGCTTCAAGCCATACAGAGCCTTGTCTAATTTGAAAACATACCCAGGGTGTACATGACTTTTGAAACCCGGAGTTTTCTTAATATACACTTCGTCTTTGAGAAAACCATTCAAAAAGGCACTCTTCACATCCATTTGGAACAAAGTAAATTCCATATGAGATGCAAAAGTAATAAGAATCCGGATGGCTTCCATACGAGCAACAGGAGCAAACGTCTCATCATAATCAATCCCTTCTTCCTGATTGTATCTTTGAACAACAAGCCTTGCTTTGTTCCTTGTCGTGTTTCCATTTTCATCCAGCTTATTCCTGAACACCCACATGGTTCCTATGATGGTTCTATCTGAGGGTCGAGGTACCAGGTGCCAAACCTTGTTTCTCTCAAACTGGTGCAGCTCCTCTTGCACAGAAACGACCCGGTCTGCATCCTTGAGAGCTTCCTTGATATTTTTTGGTTCTATTTGGGATAGGAAGGCTGAAAAGGCTAAGGAGTTTCTGGTTTTGGATCTAGTTTGAACTCCTGAATCAAGGGGAGTGATTATGTTATCAAGGGGGTGAGAGCTTTTGTGTTTCCAATTTGGGACTTGGATTTGGTTAGTGGAGAAACTTGGTACATCAGAAGGATTCCCTGCATTCCTTGTTCCGCAACCTGTGGAGTGCCTTGCACAGCATCTCTAACTCTTTCTTCAGCTTCAGTAGTAGTACTTGAGGTTCCAGGCTCCTCATGTGTATTTGAGGAAGTGGTTGCACTGCCTTCACTTATTTCCCTCATGTGACTCATCATGTCAGCTTTGCCATTTGAGACATACGATATTTCTCCAGGAACTAAAAGTGGTTCATTGTCTTGATCATCACTATTTTCTTCCTTGTTTTAGGAAGGTGTCTCATTGAATAGCACGTGAACACTCTCTTCTACACACTGGGTTCTCTTGTTGTACACTTTGTAGGCTTTTCTTTGAGAGGAGTATCCCAAAAAGATTCCTTCATCACTTTTTGCATCAAATTTTCAAAGTTGATCCTTCTCATTGTTCAGGACATAACATTTGCATCCAAAGGCTCTCAGATGAGTTATCTTTGGCTTTCTTCCATTGAGCAGCTCATAGGGGGTTTTGTTTAGGAGGGACCTGATCATGCACCTGTTCACCAAATAGCATGCAGTGTTGATTCCCTCAACCCATAAATTTTTTGCAATCCCACTGTCAATAATCGTTGTTCATGCCATGTCTTCCAGAGTTCTATTTTTCCTTTCGACCACACCATTTTTCTGAGGATTCCTTGGAGCTGAGAAGTTTTGAGTGATTCCATTTTCATTGCAAAACTCATCAAATTTTGCATTATCAAATTTTGTCCCATGGTCGGATCTGATGCAAGCTACTTTCAACTCCATCTTCACTTGGATTTTCTTGACAAATGCCACAAATACTTCAAAGGTTTCATCCTTTCCTCTAAGAAACAATTTCCAAGTGAATCTTGAGTAGTCATCCACAATCACATAATGTAATTCTTTCCACCCCTACTTGGAATCCTCATTGGACCACACAGATCCATGTGAAGGAGTTTAAGAGGTTTTGATGTGCTAACATCCTTCTTTGGCTTGAAGGATAATTTCACATGTTTTCCTCTGGCACATGCATCACATACTCTCTGTTCCTTGAACTTTGAGTTAGGCAGACCGCAAACCAGGTCCTTATGTATTAGTTTATTCAACAGAGAGAAGATTGCATGACCTAGTCTTCTATGCCATAGTTTTGCATCATCATCAACTGCCTTTAAGCAGTTTACCTCACCAACTTCCAACGATTCAGAGTCAGCAACATAGATGTTTTTGTGCCGCTAGGCTATCAACACTACTTCACCAGTTATTAGGCTAGTAAATGTACATACTTTGCATAAGAATTTAACTTTGTTTCCTTTATCACAGATTTATGAAACACTCAAGAGACTATACTTCCAACCGTGCCTACATAGTACAAGTTCTCAATTGAGTGTTCAAGAGATCTTGCAACCCTTCCAACACCAAGAATGTACCCCTTTTTCCATTGCCAAAAGATACATCTCCTCCCTGCAGGGCTTTCAGTGAGAGAAAATCCATGGTGTTCCCAGTCATGTGCTTTGAGCATCCACTTTCCATGATCCATTACAGTCATGTTCCTCTCACTGGTCCCTGCACATAAAAGTTAAGGGTTAGATTTAGGAACCCAAACAAGTTTGGGTCCCTTGTAGTTAGGAAAAGGATGAATAAGAGCTCTTCTAGTCCAAGCAGGCAAGAACCTATTTTTCTTTGAGCGACCTGGTCCCCCTAGTGGAGTCACCTTGTCAGCAAACACTTAGTTTTTCTGAACAGATTGAACTCTGGCATTCTTTACTGTGCCCATTGTTCCCACAGTGGGTACAGAGCCAGTTGTCTGGGACAGTGACATACTTGATGTGAGGGTTGTAAGGAATTTTCTCCTTTTGGAACTCGATCCCTTGCCTGTTTCCACTATTGTTAAAGTACATGGCAGTGATAGCATCTGTGGACCAGGCCCATTTCAGTGATTTATCAAGATCCATATTTAGTTTAACTATTTCAGCTTGAAGTTGCCTGTTTTTCTCAAGTTCACAGCACATGCTTGTTTTGACATCAGTTAGTTCCTTTTCAAGATTAATGTACTTCTCACTAGCTACCTCCTTCCCTTTCTCTATGCTCACTTTCCTATGTTCTAATTTGAGTTCCTCTAGGTCTGTGATCACCACCAAAAAATCATCTCTTTTTTGTTCAACAATATTGATTTTCTCAGCTAAAGTATTCTTCTTAATGCTCAGGTTCTCCACTGTTTCCTTCAGGGATACTACCACTACAGTTAGATCATCTCTCTCATCTTCTGCATTATTTGCCTTTTCACCTAGTGCTTCATTTTTTTTCTCAAAATTACTTATGGTCTCTTTTAGGTCCACAACTACCACCATCAAATCATCTCTCTCATTTTCTACATTGTTTAGTCTACTGGTTAAAGATTCTTTCTCTTTTTCAAGCTCACTTATGGTTTCTTTTAAATCTACCACACAAACAACTAGATCATCTCTAGACTGATCAGTTTCTCCTAGCTTTATGGTCAAAGAATCTTTATCATCAACTGGGATGTAGTAATCATCAATAAGAACATTTGCTGATGACATTAACTTTTTGAGGAGTAGGATTTCAGATTTCTCTGACATCCCTGAAATTTACCTCATCATTTTCACCCTCTTCATCATCATCGGGCTGATCCATTAGCGCGAACAGTGAATCATACTCCTTGGCCTCATTCCCTACTGCCATTATAGAACAGTTACCTACTTCTGGGTCCTCTTCTTATTCACTAGAGAAATATCCCCAGGCAGCAAGAGCTTGCTTCACAACATTATCAGCAGCACTCTTCCGGCTGAATCGTTTGTCGGGAACCTCGTTCCTCTTGGTTGTCTTGTCAGCGTTGTGCTTGTAGGGCTCCTGCTTCAGTAGTGGACAGTCCTTTATGAAGTTCCCAGGCTTTCCACACTTGTGGCATAGATCATAGTTCCTTGATTTGCTTGAACTACCTCTTCTTGGTATACTACCATTCCTTTGAACCATCTTTTTAAATCTCTTAGTAAGATAGACCATGTCACCATCTTCTTCACTTGAATCATTATCTTCAGCTTTTAGAACCAGGTTCTTTTCCCTTTTTGGTTCTCTTCTCTCATTGTCTTTCTTCTTCTTCCACTCGTATGTCTTCAGATTCCCAACCAACTCATCCATTGTTAGAGTTTGTAGGTCTTTTGCTTCAGTAATAACATTCACTTTACTTTCCCAAGAACTAGGTAAGACGCTCAGAATCTTCCGTACCAGCTTGTTTCGAGGAGTTATTTCACCAAGAGAGTGAAGCTCATTTATGATGGATGTGAATCTAGTATGCATGTCTTGTATAGACTTATCATCCTTCATTCGGAACAACTCGTACTCAGTTGTGAGCATGTCAATCTTGGACTTCTTGACCTAAGTTGTTCCTTCGTGAGCAGTTTGCAAAGCTTCCCATATCTCCTTTGCTGACTGGTAGGCTGAGATTCTATTGCACTCATCATATCCTATACCGCATACCAAGATTTTCTTGGCACGGAAGTTCTTCTCCACCGCCTTCCTATCAACTTCACTGTATTCTTTCCTTGTCTTAAGAACCAATAACCCATCTTCTCCAACCTTCTTCATAGGAATATGTGGACCGTCACAAATGACATCCCACATTTCGAATCTTCAGCCATTATAAAGTCATGCATACGAGTTTTCCACCACCCGTAATATTGACCAGTGAATCTAGGAGGTCGATATGTTGATTTTCCTTCTTCAAAGTTGGGTGGAGCAGACATTAGAGATCCTTTCTAGGTGTTAACCTTTTAGAAAGAACCTGCTCTGATACCAATTAATAGTTTCTAAGACTCCACAGACTGCAAAGAGACCTGGTCCTTTACCAGTTCCCTCAGAGTTATCGATAGATACAGTAAGTAAAAGAGGCACAGGATTTTTACGTGGAAAAATCCCAACTCAAGTGGACAAAAACCACGACCTACACTGGTAGGATTTCAACTTCACTAACTAGTAACCTCAACTATTACAAGCCACTTTGTAATGACTCTCTTACAAATACTTTGACACACTAACTTGTAATAAACTTATTACAAGCCACTTTGTTACTCACTAGTTACAAAGACTTTAACTTATGACTACACTAGTCACAACACAAACACTGATGGTTTATGGTTTTAAGATTCCTAAAACAAGGCGTCTAAGAAAGAAAATAGGATACAATAGAAAGAAAAATACAAGATTACAACTCAACTAAGGACACCTAACAACACGTAGTGAAACTGGTCCGTCTTAGTGGAGGTGTCTTCTTGTTCTTGACACACTTGAGTCTTCAATGAAAGAGCAACACTTCAATGCTTGAGAGAATGATTAGTAAATGCTCAAGTAAATATCTTGTTTATCTTCAAATAAGATATTATATACCTAGGACATCCCAAGAAGGATGCACATGCTTAGTTGGCACAATCTTCAACCAATGGGAAGTGACTGTTGCACTATTACTGCACTGTAGCTGTACAGTTGTAAGCAGTCACTTTTTTGTCACAGCTTTACAGCTGTATAGTTGACATGTACTTCCGTCAGTGAAAATGTTAAGGGATCAGGTCCCTAAACTGTTCCTTGTGAGTTCAAATGTACACTGCCCAGATTTCATGAGTTTATGCTGACTGGTTGTGCTGGTTACGCATCAGGTCCTTTATCTGGTTCTTTACATAAAAGTTTGTTACATCATCAAAACAGAATACTAACTCATCATCTTCAAATTGCTCATTTGAAAAAATTGAGACCCAATCATTTTCAATTAGAAATTGTTACCTATTTGAAATTCATGTTAAACCTAGGGTCGCCATAGTAGAAGCTTTCTAGACATAGAAGTGATGTCATATAGTTAAGCTAAAGGTATATACGTAACTATCTCAGGGAAACAAATATAAATATATAAGACACCACACACATACTCTTATTATATTCTAAGAAGATGCTAATGTTGAGAGTCAGAAAAAAAAAACCTTGGATGCTTAAATAAGTGGTCTTGCTTACGTCTTTCTAGAAAATTTTACATACGTATGATGTTTTATACTTCAATGACACACAAGGGGTGATTTATGTGGTGTCCAATATTTCGCGTGCATAAATTATGGAAGGACCTGGTTCTTCTATGTGTTCCTTATACTACTATTGCGGAAATAGTAAATGCGTAAAGTAAAGAACACAAGTATTTTTACGTGAAAAATACCTGGCTTAAAAAGTGAAAAAACCACGACCTACTACTCAGTAGTATTTTCTCCAACGCTTCACTAAATCATTGAGCCAAAATAGCATTTACAAAACTCTTTGTAAACCTAAGGATTACATCTAATACCGTTCTGGAAATAAACCTCTAATTGTTGCGACAATTTCAAGTTAACTCTAACTTGAATACAATACTCAGAGTACCTAATATAATTGCTTCTAGATAAAGCTGAAAGCTACAACTCAAAAGTCCTACTACAATTGAACTAGAATAAAAGACAGACATTTGAAACTGGTTCTTCTATCTGGTTCATGTAGCTTCAGGTTCGCACACTTGAATCACACAAGAATTGCTTGCAAAATGCCTTGCTATTTTGCCCTCAACTCACATTTAACTTCAACATTTGTGCGTACCTATAAAATGTGAACATCCTGGAATATATAGAGTTATTAAAATAGTAAATAACTAGAGTTCCAATTCTATACTCTTCCTTGGTGGAAGAGTTCTAGTTATCTTCAACTTCTAACTCCTCCCTTATCTAGAATAGAGTTCTCTCGAGTAAGGAGTCCTCCTAATCATTTATGCAACCTTTTCGCTCAGGAGATATCTGATATACCCACTTGAGCTTATCTCCGCCACGTGCATGCCTTGTGCTTAAATCTGCTCGTGTCTATGTACACTGTGTATAGACTTTGTTCATACTTGAGTTCCTTTGTAATTTATCAAAAGAAATTTCACTTAGGCCAAAGTAAAAGGCACAACCTATCTTCCCCCTTTTGGCATCATCGAAAAGTTGCATAATTATGTTAGATAACTAGATTTTAATAGACATTACTCATGGCAACTAGGGACACATCAAATATAACCATGGAGTCAAGCATCATTTATCAATGTAATTATGTTATCCATCTAATAAGCATCAACAAACAGTTAAAGTACAAAAACAGTTGATTATCATTGATACTAGTCATCCACAAAGCATAAAGAGAATGAAAGATACTATATCATGAGCAAAAAGAACAAGACAAATCCCATCCGGGTCACTGGTTTGTCTAACTAGGCTAGGAAGATCTTAAGGTTGAGAAGGACCAGTTTCTTGATTCTTGACTTGAAGAAGTTTCAGCATATCATGAAGAATGCCTTTATTCTTCTCTTTCTCCTTTGCAAGCACAACTCTAAGAGCCTCTCTCTCAGTTTCTATTTCTGCCCAACCTCTTCTTTAGCCTTTCAGTTTCAGCATCCTTAGCCCCACCCTCTTGCACCAAAGCTCGCACTTTGCCACCACAAGTACCCTTTTGGATGAACCAGGTTCTTTGGGAGTGGTGTGGACTTACTAGTCACAAGCAGTGAAAGTGTTTTCCCCAAAGTGATCCTTGCTTGTACTAACTTCCCATTTTTTGAGGGGTACCTTGAAGTGATCAAGTACAACTGTGAGAATGAAACCATAGGGTATGGCATGAGTTTTGGTGCCACTTAGAACCCAATCAAGAAGCTGGATGATAAACTCGGGCTAATTAATTTGCCTCTCATTGTCCAAACATTCCATAAGGACCAGGTCCATGTATGTGGCAATGTGTCTGCTTTCCTGCCTGGGCTAAAAAACCTTGTTGACAAATTCAAATAGCACTTTGTGGGGTGGCTTCATCTCACTTTTGTATACATCCTTGGCTTCTAGCTCTAACTCATTGTTCGTAAACTTTCTTGTAATGACAAGTGATGTGGGGAGGTTTTCTACGCTTGGCTATTTTACCTTTTTGTAGTCATTATACCCTTCAGTAGGTACTCCCAGAATTTCTCCCAACTCTTTGTCATCAAAGCTCACAGTCACCCCCTTTACCACACTGGTGACTACCATTTTTTATCTCACAATTTACCATGAGCTACACAATCTCAGTTCTAGTAAGTTTACCATCCACTGAAGGACCATGTCCCTTCAACCCTACAGTTGTAACTTTTCCAGCAACATCATCATGCCTTCCTCCTCCAAGTCCCTGAGGAGTCTACCCTTCAAGATGGTTCTTTTTCCAAATTTCTTCTTCTTGTCCCGCTCTTCATCGATTTATTCTTCTTCTTCATTCTCTTCTTCCTCCACTACTTTTACTTTTCTAGATTTCAATGCAAACCTGGTTTTTTTAGCCAAGGTAGAATGCTCAGCAGACTTTGTCTTTGAAGCAAATTTTTTTTGGAAGTCTTGATTTTCTTTGCCTTTGTAGTCACAACCTCCATTTCTTCTTCTTTGTCTTCATCACGAAGAATATGTCCATCTCCTCAATTTCAACATCCTCAAAAGGCTCAACCACTTTCTTCTTTCCCTTGGTAGTAGCTTTACTCTTACTCTCTTCTAGGGCTTTTTCCAGTTCAGCCTCACTCTGCTTGTTCTGACTCCTCGTAGCTCTTCCTCTTGCAGCATGATTCTTTACAGAGATAGAAGAGGTTTGTCATGCCCCGAGTCTAGGGGCGAGACCGGCACCTGGTGCCTCATCTATCCTTGTGTACCAACTTGCGACTCAGGAATTCTTGGACATATAATGTCATACTTTGGCCATGGGCCACATTGCAAGACAATTTTCAAAGAAAATTGTAAAACTGAATAGAGACTAACGCTGACTAAGTGTCAACATAAAGCTTGGCTGGCAAGGCCGTCATAACTACTATAACTGACAAGCCAACAAAATATACGTACAGGGTCTACAAGCCCAACATACTACACTAACTGACAGGATATGTCTACAAGCCTCTATTGATAGATGTACTACGATCATAACAGGGCCCTGACCTACCCATAACCTATATACATATATACAGGAGGTGTACACAAAACTTCTAGACCCGAGAACTCCGAAGGACGGGAAGCTTACCGATAATGCTGAACTCAGGCAACACCTACTGAGGAGGTCTATCCGTCTGTCTATCTGAACCTGCACGCATGAAATGCAGCGCCCCCAGAAAGGGACGTCAGTACGTAAGTTGTTAAGCTTCCAATAATTTTCGTTGGATTTTGGCTGAAAGATGATAAGTTTTGGTTGAATACGTTCTGGTTGTAATCTTTAAGTTGAAGACGTTCTGTATGTTTTGGTTGAATACGTTCTGGTTGTAATTCTTTTGGTTGAAGACGTTCTGTATGTTTTGGTTGAAAGTTTAGTAATGTTGGATTTTTATGGTTGAAAGAATGAAGGGAAATATTATAGTCTTTAGTCCATATTTAGAGTGGAGTGAATGTACATTATGCCACCTAACAAGAATGACTCTTAGTCATTTCTTTAACTAGGTGCCACGTTAATTTTTTTGGGGGGTGTGTAATCTTATAATTTATTTATTAATTAGGTAATATCCCGCTACCCGGTAATTAGCCAATTACCCGTATAATTAAGAATTGTCTCAAATTACTTAAAATTTTACTTATTTTTAATACACTTTATACATCATATTATCACGGCCATATGGTACCTTGTAGGATACTAGTCCATAAGTATCGGGTATTATAGCTCGGGCCGTATTTTATCCCAAATCGACAACCTTCAACGAAACTCATTTTCTTTAATTCGTGTGCCCTTTCCTTTATGGCACTTACTTATTGCTTGTTATAAATAGCATAAATATGCTGACCTCAATATAATCTCATCCCCGAGTCTATGTCAATTAATTGAAGACAAAACTTTAACGTACGAGAAACGCGAGATGTAACATCCTTCCCCCCTTAGAAACATTTGTCCTCGAATGTCTACTCTTAGATACTTTGGGTAAATTTTTGCCAGAGTCTCTTCCGTACACTAGACTAAAACTACCATGCACGCAACCAGAAAACATACTATATATGCCACACTTGGCCTCACACAGTTGTCTATTATAAATTCAGAAAGTCAAAAATAAGAGCTTATCGGAGAACCTACTGGCCTGAATAGGGTTGTGTTGAGGTATCCCATCTTGAGCCAGATTTCTAGTTTGAAATAGGTGGGGGTATTTAGACTTCGTTTCTTCCTCCGCTTCCCACGTCATCTCTTCCACATTCTTTCTTCTCCATTGAACCTTCACGGAGGCTACCTCCTTATTCCGTAGCTTGCGGAATTGTCGGTCTAGGATGGCAACCGGGATTTCCTCGTATAACAAGTCCTTTGTAATTTATACATCATCTGTGGGCACTATTCGGGTAGGATCACCAATGCACTTCCGTAACATAGATACGTGAAAACTCGGATGGACAGACTCCAATTCCGAGGGAAATTCTAACTCATAAGCTACTTGGCCCACTCTCCAAATGATCCTATAAGGCCCAATAGACCGTGGTCTAAGTTTTCCTTTCTTGCCAAACCTCATCACACCCTTCGTAGGTGACACCTTTAAGAATACCCATTAATTAAACCCAAACTCTAAATCTCATTTCCACACGTCAGATGTGACTTCTGACGACTCTGAGCTGTCAACAGTCGCTCCCGGATGTGCTTTACTTTTTCTATGGCCTGTTGAACCAGGTCTGGCCCATGTAACCCAGATTCTCCAACATCAAACCACCCTATAAGAGATCTGCACTTATGCCCATACAAAGCCTCGTACGGAGCCATCTGGATACTGGAGTGGTAACCGTTGTTATATGAAAACTCTATAAGAGGTAGTTGTTCATCCCAACTTCTTTTAAAATCCAGCACATGCTTGTAACATATCCTCGAGCGTCTGAATCGTGCGCTCGGCCTGTCCATGAGTTTGTGGATGCAAAGTTGCGTTGAGATTCACTTAAGTCCCTAGACCTTACTGAAATGACCTCCAAAAATGTGCTGTAAACTGGGCTCCACGGTCAGATATAATAGATACTGGTACTCTGTGTAGTCACACTATCTCCTTAATATATAATTTTGCATAGTCTTCTGATGTATATGTAGATCTGACCAGTAGTAAATGTGCTTATTTCGTGACCCTATCGACTATCACACATATGGAATCAAACTTACGATGAGAACGAGGTCAACCCGTGATAAAGTCTATGTTTGTCGCCTTCCATTTCCATGTCGGGATCTCTATAGTCTGCATTAGCCCTCCGGGCTTCTTGTGCTGTATCTTCACCTGCTAACAACTAGGGCATTGAGCGACATACTCAGCAATGTTCTTCTTCATATCGTTCCACCAATACACATCCTTAATGTCATGATACATCTTCGTCGACCCAGTGTGAATGGAGTACCACGAATAATGTGCCTCTGACATAATCTTGTCTCGTAGCCCTACTACATCTAGAACACACAAACGGCCTCTATATCTAAGAACCCCATCCCCTTTGAGTTCTAAGAACGACTTCTTCTGCTACGGAACTCGTTCTCTCTACTCGACCAACTCAGGGAAACCATGGATCATACTTGGTGGTTCCCTACCATTGGACCAGGCGTCCCACATTTCCAATATGCGGCGACGCAACATTCTATTTTCTTCAGCAATTGTTGATTCAGGCTGCGGAATAGCCGATGTCGGGCTATCCTCCGGACCGATGATTGGCAGATTTCTTGTGGAGGCCATCTTTATCTTTGGATCTTGTGAAGAATGAGAAACCGCACTACCAACAAAAGCAACCACCTAAATATGACTGTCTTATTTGCACATACAACAACCTGGTTAGTTTGAGTCATTTAACATATAGGAAATCGCATATTGGGATGCAATGCACCTAATAGTTAAAGTTTCTACCATGTGTTTGAACGGTTGCGTGTTTCATCCCGGCCTTCAAGTGTCCTTTTCTATTTTTGCTCCCTCTTTCTTTCTTTTTTTTTTTTTTTATATCTCGATTTCTTTTCTTTCTGTTTTTGTTATTTTCGCTCTTTGTTTTTCTTTGTTATTTTTGTCACTCTTTTTTTTATCCTCTTTTTTTAACTTTCTTTTTCTCTCACTTCTTTTTTAAATATTTTTTTTTTGGCTATGATCGAATCCTATGGGGATTGCCTACGTACTATGACACCGCATGAATCAGATCTTGCATAGTTCGGGAAGATCGGAGTAAATAAGCTAAGTTTCGCTATTATTTTTTGATTTTTTGAAAGAGAGGCTATAAAAGAAGAAAGAAAATATTTTTGGCTCTTCCTTTTTTTTTATGTTTTGATTGAAATGTTTGAAAGAGAGACTTCTAAAAAAGCAAAGAAATATTTTTTGGATTTGACTTTTCTTTTCTTTAATTTCTTTTGATTTTGTTTTTTGGAAAAATACTTCAAGGTAGAGGAAACCTGTATTTTGGATTTTGATTTTATTTTTCTTCTTTTTTTTGAAATTTTTTTTTTTTTTGGAATAAAGACTTTTAGAGAAGAAAGAAAACCTTGTTTTTTTTAGATTTTTGATTGTTTTCTTTTTGTTATTATTTTATTTATCTTTTTAATTTCTGGGCGAAAAAATTGTGGAAATATAATTTTTTATTATTATTTCGATTGATATATTTTTTAATGAAAGACTTCTAAAAATTCCTTTCCTTTTGTTTTGAACTTTGAAAATTTCAGAAGTAACAAGAAAATATTTTGTTGAATTTTCATTCATTTAGTCTCTTTTTTTTAAGAAGAAAGAAAATGTTTTTGAATTTTCTTTGTTTTTTTTTTGTTTTAGAAAGTAAGACTTCTACAAAGAAAATATTTCAATTATTTCGAGTTTTCTTTAAAATTTCTGAAAGTGAACTTTCTGAAAAAGAAGCGAAAATATCTTTGGGCTTCAACTTTTCACTTTTTATGATACCTGCGAAAGAGGATTTCTAAAGAAGAAAAGGAATTCTTTGTTTTTTGGAGTTTTGTTTTCTGATGTTTTTTTTTAAATTTTTGGGAAAATACTCCGAAAGGAAGAAATTTTTATTTTTTTTTATTTTTGATTGATTATTTTACTTTTTTTTTTTTAATGAAAGATTTCAAAATAAGGAAAATACTTTTGGTTTTTTTTTTCTTCCTCTTTTTTTTTTTTTTGATTTATTTGGGATTTTAAGGAAGGAATTAAAGGAATTTTTTTTTTTTGGATTTTTAAAAATTGTAGGCCGGAAACGATGAGGTTTGCTTACGTATCTCACACCCAGTGAGAATCAGACCCTCGTAGTTCGGTCAGTTGTGACGGAACCGGGGACACATGACTTTTGAGAACATTTAATTATTTCCTTTCTTTTTTTTTCTAGACGGGGTTTCAAATTTCGAATACCTACCTCTCACTCTTTATTTATTTTTTTTTATTTTCCTTCCTATTCTAGAAGTCGGTCAACATGCATGCCGAAACAAATAGATGCCAAGTAGCACGTAAGATGCATCAGGATGGTTTTTTATTTTGGGTTCACCTGTCTTAGACGGACCCATCCCCTGTTTTGAGTCCCCTAAGTCAAATGCACATGATGCAAACAATGCACTTACTAGGGATCCGGCATGAGGTTATGTCATTCTAAGTTTGAATCCTGGGGTTTTGTTCTAGACCAGGCTTACCCGAGCGGATAGCTCGAGCCGAAGTCGGGGCAGCGTACCGGGAATACAGAAGCTTCACCAGCTTTGCAACTTGTCTGTACCTCGTTCTAAAATTTGGATGACTCTAACAGAAAAGAAGTCACACGAAGAGCACACTTCCCAGATGATTTAGAAGACTTAGAGAGAAGGGGGTTTCGGCACAATTTATATACAGTTCAAATAATATCAAAGCGGTAAAAAAGCGGCATTTAGCACATTAGGTTTAAACATGTAAAAATCAGGTAATAATGAAAGCCAAATATAACAGCTATTCTAAGCTCGAATTCTGAACCCAGAACCAGAGGTTCTGGGTTCTTATTCCCCAGCAGAGTCGCCAGAGCTGTCACACCTCCTTTTTCACCACCCCTGATAAATGAAGGGTAGTAACGAAGTTTTTCCACTTTAAGTGACATTATTCGGATTCGGGATTTAATTTAGTTTTCAGAGACGCCACCCGAATTTTTGACGATGTTCCAGGATACCGTTTATTGAAATCCCAAATCGAGGAATTTTAGAATCTGTTTTAAGTTGTCTGCGAACCAAAAACCCGAGTAAGGAATTCGGTTAACCCGGGAGAAGGTGTTAGGCATTCCCGAGTTCCATGGTTCTAGCACGGTCGCTTAACTATTAGTATTTGGCCTAAATTAGTTGGTTATTTACATGTTTTAGCCTATTGTGCATTTAGCTTTTTTAATTTTAACCGTTTTTAATATTTATGGATTTATCTTGAAACAAGTCATGATGGCATGCACTTGTTATTTTGGGACACATCGTAACCGCGCCACATGAAATGCACTCACGATTACAACATGTGATTTTATTATTGTTTGGAGTTAGAGTTGGGGGCATGAGTTGCTATACCCGAGTATAGATTACATAATTATACTATGGTCATGATGGTTAAAATGCTTATGTGAAGCAACAATCATTATTAAATTATTCCCTAAGTTTTGTAGTATTGGTCTAAAAGAGGTATTTATGTGCATGTTTAACCACTAGTTCATTAACAAATTCAATCCTCACAAAGAAGTAACATGCATAAACTAAACACACTTTCATGGATAACATAAGAACTTAAAGGAATACAAGAAGTCATTTTAACCACTAATTGCCAAAAAGGGACAGACCATTTTAACTCTATCCTACTGGAAGCACTTTAAAGAAATCGAGTCCGCAGATGAATTAGATATGGAAATATGAATCTGTTGATTACATGAGAAGCTACAGAACCAATATATTTTGTTACTAACCAATTTGAGAGTCGAAACAATTAGTTGCATTTGACATCATACAATGTCAAACGGAACTTGTGTGTATATTCTTATCGGCATACAGTAGTGATTTAAACCAATTTGGGGAAGACATGAAGAAACACTTATCTAAATTCAAGATCACAACCAACTTGTTATACCAGAAATATAATCCGAATTTTACAGCAAATTTTTATTACAATTCTCCATGAAATAACTGTCAATGAATACTCTCTTATATGAATACAATTTATTCACAACAAACTTTAAATTATGACAGGAGATAATTAAATTTTAGTTTGTCACCAGTGACCGGAATCACACTCTTTGGCTTCGAACTGTACCGATTTGACCAATTAGTGGTCAGTTCTGCAAATTACATCCTTAATTAAATTTGTTTCATACTCAAAGGAAATGTGACATACAAATCAGCCACACACAATCACTAACTCAACAAAACAAAACAAAAGGATACACGATTTAATCTGATCACAAAAACATTGCTTAACGGCACAAATTTGTCCGAACCAAATTACATGATTATAATCAAAGAGGTACCTCGATGCAGAAACAGAATGAGAAAGAAAACAACAACAAGGATTGGATTTGAAGCTCAACAAAATGCGGAACAGCAGCAGCGAAATCAGCTTGAACCCACGTGAGAGAAGAAAATCAGAAACGTGTATATATGATACATAGACCAATGAAGGCAGGGTTGTGGTTGATTTTGTTCTTGCTAGAGAAGAAGGCTCGCTGGTTCTAGGTCTCTTCGATGGAGGCCTGAGGCTATTTTCACAGGGAAGAAGAAGATGAGCTATGGAGCGCCATTTTCGTTCAAGAGATGGGGGAACGACGGCAGCTAGGTTCTTTGAAGAGAGACGTGTGAAGGGTCGAAATTTGTTTTGGGTTGGTCGATTTAAGTGAGAGGTCAGGAGAGAGAAAGGAGGGAGGGGCGGTGCTCATAAGGGGGAGTCTCAATTTTTAGGTCTGTGGGGTAAAGGTCTGGTGTAATTTTTGTTTGAAGAAGAAGAAGGGGAAAATGGGAAACGGCGCAGCTGTGATAGAGATGAGGGATCTCCGCTTAGGTCTAAAATTAGGTGTATTTAATGAGGTTAGGGGTTGTTTGGTAGGGAATGGATATTTGGGTAGTGGGCTAGGACGGCATGGGCTCGGGTAATTTAGGCCCTGAAATTGGGCAAATTTGATATGAGAGGCGAAGTTTATCTTTCGTAAAAAAATAACTACTTTACTACTAATTAAATTTTTTTTACCAAAATAAGCTAATTAACATTTTAACCAATTAAGTAAACTAATTGATTAAAACTAATGTATATTTTTTGGGGATTTTCATGTATTAATCTAACAATTAAAGAGTAATTAATTCCTAAAAATACAAATTAAACCTAAGATGGCATGAAATAAAAATGTGACAATTTTTTATGATTTTTCTGTAATTTTGAAGTATTAAACATGCATGACATGCAACTAAATAAATAAAAGTTCCTAAAATTCATTAAAAGTTATTTTTTGATTATTTTTAGGAGTAATTTCCATGTGGGGCAAAAATTGGGTGTTCACAAGTAGTATCTTGCTAAGCCTAGAAAGCTACGAATATCTGTCGGAGTGGTAGGCCTAGGCCAGGATTTCACAGCCTCAATCTTCTAAGTATCTACCTTCCGTCAGATACAATGTGCCCTAAGAATGCTACAGACTTCAACCAGAACTCACACTTAGAAAACTTAGCATACAATTTATTATCACGGATGGTTTGGAGTGCCGCTCGCAGATGTCCACATGCTCATCCTCAGAACGTGAATAAACCAGAATATCATCAATAAAGACTATCACAAACAGATCTAAATATGACCGGAATAGGCTATTCATCAAGTTCATAAATATGGCAGGCGCATCGTCAACCCGAAGGACATGACAAGGAACTCGAAGTGGCCATATTGGGTCATAAAAGCTGCCTTGGGGATATATTTATCCCGAACTCTGACCTGGTGGTATCCCGACCTCAAATCTATCTTTGAAAAGCATCTAGCTCCCTAAAACTGATCAAACAAGTCGTCTATCCTTGGAAGTGGATACTTATTCTTAATAGTTACCTTGTTCAGTTGCCTATAATCAATACACATCCTTAGCGAGCCATCTTTCTTCTGTACAAACAATATCGGTGCACCCAAAGGTGAGGTACTGGGTCTGATGAAATCTTTCTCCAGTAAATCTTTTAATTGTTCCTTCAACTCCTTTAATTCGGCAGGTGCCATTCTATACGGAGGGATGGATATTGGTTGCGTTCCCGGAAGCAAATCGATGCCAAAATCAATCTCTCGCTCTAGAGGAATACCTGGAAGTTCATCTGGAAATACATCTGCATACTCTTTGACTACTGGAATAGACTGAAGTGTAGGTATCTCACCATTCGCATCTTTAACTCGCACAATATGATAAATGTACCCTTTTTTCGATCATTTTCCTCGCCTTCAGATAGGAAATAAACCTACCTCTGGGTTTTGTTGTATTACCTACCCATTAAAGGACAGGCCCACCGGAAAAACGAAATCTGGTTGTCTTTGCTCGACAATAAACTGTGGCATAACAAGCTGCCAACCAGTACATGCCCATGATAGCATCAAAATCCAACATCACTAGCTCAACTAGGTCGGCTGAGGTCTGAAGACCACAAACTATCACCGTACAACCTCGGTAAACCAGTGTAGCGATAATCGATTCCCCAGTCGGTGTAGATACTGCAAAAGTATCACTTTGTATTTCAGGCACTATACCAAATTTCCTCACGACAAATGGGGTAATACATGATAAAGTAGATCCTGGGTCTATCAAGGAATAAACATCGTGAGAAAAAATGGTCAACATACCTGTCACAATGTCAGGTGAGGACTCTTGGTCCTGTCGGCCTGCTAATGCATAGATACGGTTCTGGTTGCCATGTGAACTGGACCCTCTACCTCTGCCTCAACCTCTACTAGCCGAAGACTGAGACTCGTGCCCTGAAGGATGCACAAACATAACTGCTCCTATTGCTGAATTTGATGGTAGTGCCATACCCCCATAATCTATATTTGGGCAATCTCCTATCATATGCCCTGGACGCCCA
The DNA here is from genome assembly GCA_005239505.1 of Nicotiana paniculata. Lineage (NCBI taxonomy): Eukaryota > Viridiplantae > Streptophyta > Magnoliopsida > Solanales > Solanaceae > Nicotiana > Nicotiana paniculata. Next base: position 23,909 of record ML344822.1, on the reverse strand, counting down.
CTTGTATAACAAGCATCGAAACCGGCTCGGCATTGGCCCAAGTATCCTCTACCGCAGTTGGCACACCACGGTGGTAATGACCATGTTTGCCCAGAACCTCATTGTCGCTGCAAACTTGACACCTGGGAGCTCTCTCCTGGTCCTGACTAAGTATAACAGTCATACTTGTAACCCTGTGACTGAGGTGGCGGAGGTCTAGGTGGCCGTTCGAAGTACTAGGGCCTGTAACTACCCTGAGACTGTTCTTGAGATCTAGCAAATGTTATCCTCTTCTACTGCCCTGACTCAGTCCTCTCTGTATCCTGCTGCCGACGCCTACCCCTTTCTACATTCTAGGAAAATGCCTGAATTCGGGAGACATCCATACTATCATGTAATGCAGCAGTGGCACATGCCTCGGTCAACTCTGGGGCCAACCCTACTATAAACATGTTGATCCTGTCCCGTATAGTAGCAATTATGGATGGTGCATATCTGGCCAATGAGTCAAAACGGAGACTATACTCTCGAACACTCATATTGAATTGCTTGAGGGCTAGAAACTGATCGACTCGGGCCAGTCGGATCTCCCGCGGTAAGTACTGGTCAAGAAAGGCATCTAAAAAATTCTCCCAAATAGTTGGAGGTGCATCACGTCCTCTATACCTTTCCCATCCCTCGTACCAAAGGATGGCTATATCTCGGAGTTGAAAAGATGCTAGCTCAACTTCCTGTTTCTCCGTGGCATGCATAACCCGAAAGATGATGTGAAGTTGATCTATGAAATCCTGTGGGTCCTCCCTCTGATCTGTCTCGTGAACTCAGGAGGACTCAAAGGAATAAACTCTCGGACCCTTGACTCTCAGATCCCTCAGAAGATCCTGTACTAGCGGACGCCCTAGCTTGTTGTTGGGTAGCTACCAAATGTGCCAACAAATGCACTGCACTTCTCAAGTCCTGATCTGATGGAAGCGGGGGGGAACTGGATGTGCGGTCTCCCTAGGAATCTCCTCAGATAGCGGAGGAGCCGGTAATTGCTGGGTAGGAGTCTCTCCCTGGTACTCCGATTGGGCCCCATCTACTGGGGGTACCCTACTAGTCCCCTCACTAATTGTTGTTTCCCTCCTCTGGCTAGTCGTAGTCATCCTAGTGACCGTCATCTGTGCATGCAAATGTCAACATGTAAGTTTAACTCAAATTTCCTATAACTCAGTGCTACAGCACGATTTAGATTTGAAAGAAGGATAACCAACTCCTATATGCCCTGTAGTCCCCTGCTTATATACTGTGGTGCACCACACATATATAAACAAGACCCTACTAGACACAGCTTGTAGACTCCCTAGGACAGAACTGCTCTGATACTACTTTTTTCATGCCCCGAGCCTGGGGGCGAGACCGGCATCTGGTGCCTTATCTATCCTTGCGTACCAACTTGCAACTCAGGAATTCTTGGACATATAATGTCATACTTTGGCCAGGGGCCACATTGCAAGACAATTTTGAAAGAAAATTGTAAAACGGAATTGAGACTAACAGTGACTAAGTGTCAACATAAAGCTGGGTCGGCAAGACCGTCATAACTACTATAACCGACAAGCCAACAAAATATACGTACCGGGACTACAAGCCCAACATACTGCACTAACTCATAAGATATGTCTACAAGCCTCTACTGATAGATGTACTGTGACCGGAACAGGGCCCCGACCTACCCATAACCTATCTACATATATACACGAGGTGTACACACAACTTCTAGACCCGGTAACTCCGAAGGACGGGGAGCTTACTGATAAAGCTGAACTCGGGCAACACCTACTGAGGAGGTCTACCCGTCTGTCTGTCTGAACCTGCACACATGAAATGCAGCGCCCCCAGAAAGGGACGTCAGTNTATATATATATATATATATATATATATATATATATATATATATATATATATATATATATATATATATATATATATATATATATATATATAAAAAATAACTTACCATCTGATTAGAGGTTGCTCAATAGGGGCCTGCCTATCGATTATAGCTCGATGGTAATGAAAATACTGTATTACCGTATATATAGACTCTCTGCTCTCTTGATTGGAAAAAATAAATACTCAATTGAATATGAAGTCCCGATAAGGAGAATATTATAGCTTAAAAGACTAGGAAAATATATGTAAATTTCGGGACATGGATTTTTTTTTATGCCTCGTTAACAAAATTGTATAATTACGAGATCATGCCAAAATAAAGAAAGGGCTTAGCCTTAACATACCTGGATTAGGAAAAAATCCATATGATATTCTTGGAAAAGGTTTCACCGTACTCCTTTAGAACCACAAATTTTTTATGTTGTTAAGCTTCCAATAATTTTTGTTGGATTTTGGTTGAAAGATGAAAAGTTTTGGTTGAATACGTTCTGGTTGTAATTTTTTGGTTGAAGACGTTCTGTATGTTTTGGTTAAATACATTCTAGTTGTAGTCCTTTTGGTTGAAGACGTTCTGTATGTTTTGGTTTAAAGCTTACTAAAGTTGGATTTTTTTGGTTGAAAGAATGAAGGGAAATATTATAGTCTTTAGTACATATTTAGAATGGAGTGAATGGACATTATGCCACCTAACAAGAATGACTCTTAGTCATTTATTTAGCTAGCTGCCATGCTATTTTTTTGGGGGTTGTGTAATCTCATAATACATTTATTAATTAGGTAATATCCCGCTACCCGGTAATTAACCAACTACCCGCATAATTAAGAATTGTCTCAAGTTACTTAAAATTTTACTTATTTTTCATACACTTTATCCATCATATTATCACGGTCATATGGTACCTTTTAGTGTACCAGTCTATAAGTGTCGGGTATTATACCTCGGATCATATTTTATCTCAAATCGACAACCTTCAACGAAACTCATTTTCTTTAATTTGTGTACCCTTTCCTTTATGACAGTTACTTATTGCTTGTTATAAATAGCATAAATATGCTAACCTCAAGATAATATCATCCCCGACCCTATATAAATTAACTGAAGATGAAACTTTAACGTACGAGAAACGCGAGATGTAACAAGGCAGCCTTTCTCTTCTTGTTTTCCCTAGCAGTACTAGGAATTCTAATTCCTAAACTCTTCCTCCTTTTTGGATTGTAACTATCGGACAATCGTTTCAATAGGTCTTCAAGGGTTTCCTGCACAGATGGAACAGGTTCTTGAACATTCTTCTCCAATCTGACCAACCCCTCAGCAGCTTCTCCAGACCCACTTCCCCCTTTTTCTCTCAAACTTTCTTCTTCCCCAGAAAATTCCGCACTCCATATTACCATAGCTCCTTTTTTTTCATTCAAACCAATAGGAGTGGGTGATGATTCAGCCACTCCTTTAGTCGTTCCCCTTAAATCGCCTTGAGCAGTCTCACTCTCTTTTTCTTTTTTCTTTTTTCTTTTTTTCTTTTTATTTTTACCACCCAATTTCCTAAACTATGTTATTTCAACCCCAGCCATGGTTCCTACCAACACAAGCCTATTTTCCTTATTTTCAACAACCTCAAAGATAGTCTCAGATGTAATTTTTGGACCAGATGTTACCTGCTCTGTTTCAAATGAAACAGTTTCATCCTCCTCGGTTGCAGATTTGAAGAAATCTTCAGATTTTTGGGGTGCATCTGCCTGACTTTCCTTCAGTTGCTTAATCTTCCTTTCTTAGAAATAGGTTGGTTGAAGGAGTGGTGTGGATTCTATGGGTGGTGATGAGGGATTTATAGAAGTGTTAGTCATTGATGGTTAGAGGATGAGGGAAGATGGTTATGTGTGTGTGGAAGATGAGAGAAGATAGAGAGAGAATTGGTTGGCAGTTGTGAATTAGAAGTGAAAAAATGTCTTAGGCCAAATCAATTTAAAGAGGGAAAATTTGATTGGGTAATGACAGCTTTTTTAGAAGTTTAGGAATCTAATCAAACTAGGAGTCAGTTTGAAGAGAAGTTAAGGACTCTTCCTAGAATCTAGGCAATTATTGTGTTTTGGGACTCTATTGGATGAAATAGGTTCATTTTCGAAACAGATAAGCTCAAGGAGGTTAGGACTAAATGGGACTCTCATTTTGATCATAATCCAAATATAATTATTCCAAAATATGCAGAGTGGAGTGTACATACCATGTAATTTTAAAAAAAATCAGGTTTTTCACTGAGAAATCCCTTGTGTAAGTCTGGAATTTTAAAGAAAATAAAAATAATATCATTAGATATTAATGAGATATTTTAGCACATGGCACAAGAGTATAATGATGAAAGTATGAGACTGAGCAAAATCTTATCTAATTATGTACAAGATTCACAAATTTCCTAACAAATTTTTGAGTTAGAATTTGTCCCTTTTTAGGTGATCTTAGTCATCCCTAAATCTTACATGTTCCTTTCAAAGTGATCTCTACTTAGAGCTTTGTGAAAATGTCAGCTATTTTCTTGTCAGTGCACAAAATTCCATAATGATCAAACCCTTTTCATAGTTGTCCCTCAAAAAGTGATGCCTAACATCTATGTGCTTAGTTCTCTTGTGATGAACTGGGTTCTTGGTCATATTAACTGCACTAGTGTTATCAGAAAATATGGGGATATAACCCAAATCAATTCCAAAGTCCACTAATAGCTATTTGATCCACAAAAATTGAGTACCACATGAGGCATCATCAACATACTCAGTTTTAGCAGTAGATAGGGCCATAGGATTTTGTCTTTTGGTGGCCCAAGACACAAGACATGAGCCAAGAAAATGTGCCATACCTGAAATGCTTTTTCTATCCATAAGGAAACCTGCATAATCAGCATCAGCACATCCCACTAAGTTTAAATTACTACCTTTTGGGTATCATACACAGAGGTCAGCGGTGCCTTTTATGTATCTCAAGATCCTCTTGACAGCAGTCAAATGAGACTCCTTTGGATATGCCTATAATCTAGCACAAAGGCCTACACTGAAAACAATGTCCAATCTTCTATTAGTGAGATATAACAAAGAGCCAAGCATTCCCTATACAGCTTATGATCAACAGATGAACCAGGTTCATCTACATCCAATTTTGTGGTTGTTGTTATAGGAGTGTCAATTTCTTTGAAATCTTCCATTTTAAACCTTTTAAGCAACTCTTTTACATACTTTTGCTGATGGATCATAGTTCCATTTGAATTTTGTTTAATTTGTAAGATTAAAAAGAAATTAAGCTCACCCATAATACTCATTTCAAATTCACTCCCCATTACATTAGCAAATTCATTATTTAATTTATCAGTAGTTTCTCCAAAAGATTATACCATCAATATATATCTGAACTACCAAGAGATCTTTACCTTTTTCTTTCAAAAATAAAGTATTGTCGATTTTACCTCTCTTTTAGCCATGCTCAAGCAAAAATTTTGATAATATTTCATACATGCTCTTGGAGCCTGCTTGAGCCCATAAAGTGCCTCGTCAAGCTTGTATGCATGATCAGGACCATCCTTGCTTTCAAAGTCCGGAGCTTCCTTGACAAACACTTCCTCCTTTAGATAGCCATTGATGATATCCATCTGATCGAGAGTGAATTCCATGTAACTAGAAAAGTCTAGAATGAGTCTAATTACTTCCAATCTTGCAACTGGAGAAAAAGTCTCATCATAGTCTATGCCCTCTTCTTGACTAAATCTTTGAACCATCAATTTTGCCTTGTTTGTTGTAAGTGTTCTATCTTCGTCAAGTTTGTTTCTGAAGACCCATTTGTGCCAATTACTGATCTGTCCTTGGCTCTTCATACCAGATGCCAAACTTGACTTCTTTCAAATTGGTTGAGTTCATCTTGCATTTTGTTCCCCCAGTCTGCATCCTCCAATGCCTCAACGACATTTTAGTTTCAATAAGAGATAAAAAAGCATCAAAAGCACAAAGATTCTTCAAAGAAGATCTGGTTTTGATTCCAGAGGTTGGACCAGTAATTATATTCTCAACAGGATTAGAACTTTCATACTTGTAAGGTTCCACAGTCAACTCGTTTCCCCTAGATATTCCTTCAATGATTTGTTGCTGAGTAACAAGTTCATTGATAGGTTCCCTCAATGTTTGAGGATCAGTTCCTCTTTTTTCAGTTATCCATGTTAAGTTGCCCTGGTGGAAGGACCTGTTCCATAACCTATTCCTTCCTCTGGTGCAGTTTCAGTCTGGGCTGTGGTTTCATTTGAGATTCTTATCAGCCTAATTGCTTCATCATCATGTTCCTGCCTCTTAGAAAGAATTTTAGTTTCATCAAAAACCACATGTACACTTTCTTCTACACACATAGTTTATTTGTTATAAATCTTATAAGCTTTACTACGTGTAGAATATCCCAAGAATACTCCTTCATCACTTATGGGATCAAACTTATGTAGGGATTCTTTACCATTATTGTGCACAAAGCACTTGCATCCAAATGCCCTAAGATGGGATATATTTGGCTTTCTCCCTTTAAGTAACTCATAGGGAGTCTTCTCAACAAGAGGTCAAGTCATGCACCTATTTAAGATGTAGCATGCAATGTTCACAACTTCTACCCAGAAGCTATGGGGCAGTTTACTAGAAAGGGCGTACTCCAATCCATTTCTTCTAGTGTCCTATTCTTTCTTTCAACTACTCTTTGTTTTGGAGTCCTACGAGTAGAAAAATTATGATTTATGCCATGCTCATCAAGAATTCGGCAAATTTTACATTCTAAAATTATGTACCTTGATCAAACCTAATTGATGCAAGTTAATTACCTAGTTGTTTCTGAGTTTTTCCAACAAAATACATCAACATGTTAAAAGCTTCATCTTTAGATGTTAAAAACAGTGTCCAAGTAAACCTAGAGTAATCATTAACAAGCACCATAACATATCTCTTACCACATATGCTCAATGTTCTCATTGGTCGACAATGATCCATATGGACCAGTTCCATCATCCTGGTGGTGCTTACCATTTTCTTGCTTTTGAAAGAGGACCTTACCTGCTTCCCCCTTGCACAAGCCTCGCAAACTTTATCTTCCTTGAACGTAATGTTAGGCAGCCCTATCACCATGTCTTTGGAGACTAGTTTGTTGAGTTGACTTAGACTGGCATGTCCAAGTCTCAAGTGAAAGGAACTGGTTCTTGCTTCCTGTCATATGCTTTGAGCAGCCACTATCTGTGTACCATATTTGGCTGCTCCCCTTCACTTGGACCTGCAAAAGAAAATCAGGGGTTAATCTTAGGAACCCAAACTAGTTTGGGTCCTTTATATAGGAAAAAGGATGAATCAAATTCTTTTTAGCCCAACTTGGTACCTATTCTTCCCTTGAACAAATTCTTTGTTCGTTTGACTTTCCTTTTCTTTTGTAGTGCATTCACTTTTAGCTCATGCTTCTGTTGCTACTATGGTGTTCTTGTAGCCATGAAAGTGCATCGCAGGACCTGTTCCATTTACAACTTCTGCTTAGCTCATGCTTACCTTGCTTAGATCCTCCATTAGGATTCTTATCTGCTCATCTCTTTTGTACAACTCATCTTTCATTTTTCCTACATTTTCTTCTAGAGTGAGTTGTGTGTGATCAGCTGTCTTCTTACCTGTTCCTAATTTTAGTTTTAGATTTTCACATCTAAGTTCTAGGACAGTTGTGCCAAGTTCATGAACCTGGTTCTTCAACATAGCATTTTCACTTTCAGTTTCACTAGCCCTGAGTTCCAAGTTTTTGCACTTAGCTTTTAAAAACCCCATATTATTTTGAAAACAGTTCCTTTTCATTATTTACATCCCCAGATTCATCAATTAGCTCTAGAAACAAGTCAGATAACCTTTCTTTAGACAAAAATTCAATCTTGTCTTTGAGATGAGAGACACTTACCTTAGCTTCTTCATCATATTCTCCAATGGACATAAGTGCCCGTTCAAAATCATCATCATCATCTGAGCTTTCTCCCCAAGCAGTGACCATAGCCTTGGTTGATCCTTTGTTGTTGCTTTTCTTAGTTTGAACCTGTTCCTTCTTCCCGTTCATTCGTTCATCTCTTTCCTTATTCCATTCAATTTCCCACAAACGACCCCAAATACACTATTCGTAATGTCACCTAACCTGTCATGACCCAAAATCCCACACGGGTCGTGATGGCGCCCAACACTTGGGTCAGGCAAGCCAACGATTGCTTATTAGTGAGATTTTTCCTTATTAACATACCAACCCCACATATTTCCCAAAGTTTTACACTTAACTTATTTAAAATAGAAGCGGAAGCATTTATCAATTTAAGTACATACAGTCAAAATGATCGTGATCCAATACAAATATATATACAGTCCCAAAATAGAATCTACCAAGTGCGTGCCAGGAACTAGTGTCACAAGTCAATAGACGACTAGTAGAATATACAAAAGATGATACAAGGGGTACTGCTGTCTGAAAGGATATAGACAGAAATAAACAAAAGATAACTCCATAGCATAGCTGGGAATCACCAAGGGAGGCAGCTCACCGTGGAGTCAGGTCCGGAATATGTCAAGCTCCGGTCATATAACTAGAAACACCAGCCCCAGAACCTGTACAGTTAAGTACAGAAGTGCAGCATGAGTACATAAATATATATGTACCCAGTGAGTATCCCGCCTAACCTCTAAGAGGTAGTGACGAGAAGTCGACATGACACTCATTAAGGTCCAACAGTATAATTTAATAGAATGTAATAAAAAGAGTAGGCATGTAAGGCAGTGAAGCAAGAAGTATATATGTAAGATACTGAAATCCAGGAAGAATACTGAGGATAAGTAAAAAAATTGCCACTTTACCTTTTCCCAAATACCTGTCAGATCAATTTCATGAATTTAATAACAAATGAAGCATACGCATGCAGGGTAAGGACAACCGGCCGGAGTCATAGGGTAATCAAGCTCGTGCACTGCCTAAGGATCAATCGGCCCGTCCCAAAAGTGCACCTCTCAAGCTCTCTATGCACTGCCGAAGGATAGATCGGCACGTCCCAAAAGTGCATCTCTCAACCTCTCTACGCATTGCCGAAGGATCGATCGGCATGTCCCAAAAGTGCGTCTCTCAATCTCTCTAAGCACTGCCAAAGGATCGATCGGCCCGTCCCAAAAGTGCGTCTCTCAGAAGAGTGGGGGGGGGGGGGGGGAAATCACATTCCGCTCACTGAATGCAAATTGCGAGGCGGTCACATGTGCATACATTATTCCTTTCTTAAAAGAGAATACCTTTCCATGATCCATTTCTTACAAGTTTTCTCAAATTTCATAACTCTAGGGATGTAAGAAATATGAAATTTAAATTCGGCACGCATAAAATTCATATCAAGGAAAAACACAAGGCATGATGTGGGCCTAACTACCCGGACATAATAGTAATAGACGCTACATTCGGACTCTCCTTACTTTGTACGTACGTAGCCCCCACAAATTATCACATATAGCATTTAAATCACCTAGGGGACAATTCCCCCTTACAAGGTTAGAAAGGAGACTCACCTCATGTAGAATCCACCCCTCGGACCAAGGATGTGTTCGAATCTCCGAAATCTACACCCCAGGACTCGCAACTAGCCAAATAAGGTATAATAACATCAATGCATGCTAAAAATAGGGAAATTATCCTAATTTTTCAATAATTCAACATTCTTGAGAAATTCCCAAAATCCAACCCCGGGCCCACACGCTCGGATTCCAATAATTCTCGAAGGGAACACTTATCTAAAGCCTAAGGATCATTAATATACGATTCTTACTTGATTTAATTGCAAATTCACAAAAAATTCTCAAATGATCACAAGTTCTCGGTTACCACCCAAATTCTTGATTTTGCACTAATTTATGTAGTTAATTAAGCTAGGAATTCATGCATGAAGCTAATTTTTGAGTAAACTTTACTTATCTTAGAAGACCAGGTCGTTAGCCCCTTAACAATGGAGGAAATCGCCCAAGGAAGAAGAAAGAAATGAGAAAAATGAGTTTAAAATCCGTATATAAAACACACTGTCTGGACAGTGATTTCGCACATGCTGCTTGTGGACTGTACCTACGGTCTCGCACTTGCAAGAAAAATCTCGCACCTACGGAAATGGGCTGGGGAGCCTGGGCCCGCACCTGTGGAGTGGAGACCGCACCTGCGGCTTCGATCCTGTGGAATATTTTCCGCACATGCGATAATTGGCCAGGCCACGTGTTTTCGCACATGCGATGCTGGGGACCGCAGGAGCGGTCCCGCACCTGCGACTGGGCAACCGCACGTGCGGTCACACCAGAACAGGTACACCAGCAGCTATCTTTTGCTGGTTTTTAGCCCCGTTAGGTGCCCGGGAGGCACCTGGGCCCACCCGAGCCCTAGTCCAAATATACCAACGAGTCCTAAATCATAATACGGACTCGCTTGAGCCTTCGAAACACCCAAAACAACGCTAAAACTTAAAATCACACCCCCAAACCCCAAGAACGAAACTTAAGAACTTTAAATTTTCTAGACTTCGCTAAGAACATGTCGAACCGACCTATACAACTCGAAATGACACCAAATTTTGCAGGCAAGTCATAATTAACATAACGGAACTATTTTCGGTCCCAAAATTTCGTTCGGACCTCGATAACACAAAAACACATCCCAAACAAAAATATGAACTTAAGGGACTTCTTATTTCAATATTGGGCACCGAAATGCCCCCCAAGTCATCAGAAACCCAATCCAAACATAAGCCCAGGTCCGAAATTATGACACAAAGCTACCGGAACGGACAAAACTCGATTCCGAGGTCGTTTACCCAAAATGTTGACCAAAGTCAAACTTGGCCTTAAAGGCCAACCTTAAGGAACCAATTGTTCCTATTGCACTCTAAACACCTCTGAATCCCATACCACCAATCCCCGCAAGTCATAAATCATAAAAAGCCACTATGGGAAGTTTCATTTGGGGGAACAGGATCCGATAACGCAAAACGACCAGTCGGGTCGTTATATTTTCCACCTCTTAAACAAACGTTCGTCCTCGAACGAGTCTAGAATCATAGCTGAAGTGCTGAATAGGTGTGGATATTTACTCTGTATGTCCTCCTCAGACTCCCAGGTCACCTCCTCAACTGGTTGGCCCTTCCACTGGACCTTTACGGAAGAAACCCTCTTGGACCTCAACTGGCGGTCTTGTCTATCAATAATAGCAACTGGCTCCTCCTTATAGCCCAACCTCTCATCCAACTGAATAGTGTTGAAATCAACCACGTGAGAGAAGTCGGCGTGGTACCTCTGGAGCATGGATACATGAAAACTGGGTGAACTCCTGATAAACTGGGAGGCAAGGCTAGCTCATAAGCAACCTCCCCAACTCGCCTCAACACCTCGAATGGACCTATAAACCTCGGGCTCAACTTGCCCTTCTTCCCAATCCTCATAATACCCTTTATGGGCAAGACTTTCAACAGGACCATATCTCCCTCCATAAATGATACATCACGCACCCTCTAATCCACGTAACTCTTCTATCTGGACTGTGCTGCACGGAGCCTCTCCTGAATCAACTTCACTTTCTCCAAGGAATCCCTCACCAGGTCGATGCCATATAACTTAGCCTCGCCAGGCTCAAACCACCCGATAGGAGAACAACATCGCCGACCATACAAAGCCTCAAATGGTTCCATCTCGATGCTAGACTGATAACTATTATTGTAAGCAAACTCGGCCAAAGGCAAGAACTGGTCCCACTGACCTCCGAAGTCAATCACACATGCCTTGAGCATGTCCTCCAATATCTGAACTGTATGCTCCGACTGACCATCATTCTGAGGGTGAAATGTTGTGCTGAGGTCTATCTGGGTGTCCATCTCACTATGCAATGCTCTCCAGAAGTGTGAGGTGAACTGAGGACCTCGATCTGATATAATGGACACCGGCACACCATGCAACCTAACTATCTCCTGAATGTAGATCTGGGCCAACCTCTCAGATGTATAAGTAGTAGCCACTGGAATGAAATGCGCCGATTTGGTCAATCTATCCACAATGACCCAAACCGCGTCAACCTTCCATGAAGTCCGAGGCAACCCAACCATGAAGTCCATAGCAATGCGCTCCCATTTCCACTCAGGAATGGGCATTCGCTGAAGTAGGCCTCCTGGCCTCTGGTGCTCATACTTAACCTGCTGGCAATTAAGGCACCTAATCACATACCAAAATGTCCTTCTTCATTCGCCTCCACCAGAAATGCTGCTTCAAATCACGATACACCTTCGTACACCAGGATGCATAGAATACTGAGAACTGTGTGCCTCCTTTAGAATCCTCTCCCTCAGGCCATCAACATTAGGTACACATAAGCGGCCCTGAAGTCTCAGAACACGATCCTCACCAATAGCAACCTCCTTGTCCCTACCCTGAACCACTGTCTCCCGAAGCTCTGCTAAGCACGGATCATAGAACTGTTGGGCCTTAATCTCTCCCAATAATGAAGACTGAGCAACCACATATGCCAAAACTCGACGAGGCTCTGAAAGATCTAATATCACCAGGCGATTGGCCAAGGACTGAATGTCCAAGGCTAGAGGTCTCTCCTCCACTGCAAGATAAGCCAAGCTACCCATGCTCTCAGCCTTCCTGCTCAAAGCATCTGCCACCACATTAGCCTTGCCCGGGTGATAAAGAATGGTGATATCATAATCCTTCAACAACTCAAGCCATCTGCGCTACCTCAAATTAAGATCATTCTTCTTGAAAAAGTGCTGCAAGATACGGTGGTTTGTATAAATCTCACAGGACACTCCATACAAATAGTGCCTCCAAATCTTAAGAGCATGAACAATCGTCGCCAACTCCAGATCGTGCACAGGGTAATTCTTCTCATGAACCTTTAGCTGGCGTGAATCATAAGAAATAACTCTCCCTCCTGCATCAATACATACCCCAAGCCAACGTGTGAAGAGTCGCAATACACCGTGTACATCCCAGAATCGGAAGGCAATACTAGAACTGGCGCTGAGGTCAATGATGTCTTGAGCTTCTGAAAGCTCACCTCACACTCGTCAGACCATCGAAATGGCGCATTCTTCTGAGTCAATCTAGTTAATGGAGCTGCAATAGAAGAGAAACCCTCCACAAATTGGCGATAATAATCTGCTAGGCCTAAAAAGCTCCTGATCTCTATAGCTGAAGTAGGACGCGACCAACTCTGAACGGCCTTGATCTTCTGAGGATCAACCTCGATACCCTCTCCGGATACCACGTTCCCCAAAAATTCCACGGAATCCAACCAAAACTCACACTTGGAGAACTTAGCATATAGCTTCTGTTCTCGCAAGGTCTGGTGCACAACTCTCAAATGTTGCTCGTGCTCCCCCAGGCTACGGGAGTAAATTAAAATGTCATCAATGAAGACAATGACGAAGGAATGAATATACAGCTTAAACACCCTATTCATCAAGTCCATGAATGTTGTTGGGGCATTAGTCAAGACAAAGGACATCACTAGGAACTCATAATGGCCATATCTCATACGAAAAGCAGTCTTCGGAACATCTGAAGCCCGAATCCTCAACTGATGATACCCTGATCGCAAATCAATCTTAGAAAACACACAAGCACCCTGCAACCAAACAAATCGTCGATGCGCGGCAAGGGATACTTGTTCTTAATGGTAACCTTGTTCAACTGGTGGTAGTCAATACACATCCGCATAGACCCATCCTTCTTTTTCACAAATAAAATCGGAGCACCTTACGGCGATACACTCGGTCTGATGAACCCCTTATCTAACAACTCCTCAAGTTCCTCCTTCAACTCCTTCAACTCTTTTGGAGCCATATGATATGGAGGAATGGATGTAGGCTGGGTGCCTGGAGCTAATTCAATGCAGAAGTCAATATCACGGTCCGGAGGCATGCCCGGAAGATCCGAAGGAAACACATCAGCATACTCTCGAACAACTGGCACAGAATCAATCGTCGGAGACTCGACGGTGTTGTCCCGCACATAAGCCAAATAGGCTAGACAACCCTTCTCGGCCATATGTCGAGCCTTCAAGAATGAAATAACCCGGTTGGCTGCGCTAACTGAAGAACACCTCCACTCCAGCCTAGGTGACTCAGGCATGGCTAAAGTAATTATCTTGGCATGGCAATCAACCACGGCATGATAAGGAGATTGCCAATCCATGCCTAGAATAACCTCAAAATCAACCATGTCGAGCAATAAAAAGTCAGCTCTGGTCTCGAACCCACAGAAGGTGATCACACAAGACCGATCAACCCGGTCTACCACCACAGAGTCGCCCACAGGAGTGGACACATATATAGGAAATCCCAAAGACTCTCGAGAGACATCCAGAAAAGGAGCAAATAGGGCTGAAACATATGAATAAGTGGATCCTGGGTCAAATAATACTGAAGCCTCTCTACCACATACTGAGATAATACTTGTGATCACGGCGTTTGAGGCTGCTGCATCTGACCTGGCCGGAATAACATAAAACCTGGCTGGAGCACCTGAAGACTGAGCCCCACCGGAGTGTACATGAGCTGCCTGACCTCCCCCTGACTGGCCTCTACCTCTAGGACGACCCCTGCCGGCCTGTCCTCCACCTCTAGGTGGCCGCACTGTAGGTGCCGGACCCATCGGCTGATAGCTCTGATGCATGGCCTTGGCCCGATAATGAGGACACTGATTCCTCATATGACCTGGCTCTCCACACTCATAACAATGCCCAGGTGGCACAGTCTGCTGCCCCGAGGAAGATCCCTGAAGGGACGGCGGTGAGAGCCCTTAGGCATAGCACTGAAATAAGGGTCGGAGGATCTCGAATGACTGGAATAACCACTGTGTGAACTTTGAATGGCTGGAGGACGGTAGGAACGCTCTGGCATGGCACTGAAACGAGGCCTCGATGGAACACCTTGAGGAGGTGGTGGAGGTGCTGAATATAAAGGCATGTTGGGCTGACGACTACTATGCTGACCCCTGCCCCTAGCTGGGGCGCCTTTGAAATCCCCTGAGAACCTAGCCCTCTTGTCCTGCTGACCCTGTTCCCTGCTCCTCAACCAGTAACCCTCGATCCTATGAGCAATCTCCACTACGAGCTGATAAGGGGTACCCATCTCCACCTCTCGAGCCATGGTGGATCAAATACCTGGATGTAACCCTGCTACAAACCTCCGAACACTCTGAGCATCGGTGGGAAATATCATAAGAGCGTGGCGTGACAACTCTGAAAATCTGGCCTCATAATCCGTCACGGACATCTGCCCCTGCTCTAACTGCTCAAATTGACCCCTCAGCTCTTCCCTCTCAGAGGGTGGAATATATCTATCCAAGAACATCTGTGTGAACTGCTCCCAAGTGATAGTAGGAGAATCGGCTCGCCTGCTGAGAATATAAGACTGCCACCACCTGCGAGCTCTGCCCTCTAACTGAAATGTAGTGAAGTCCACTCCATGGGACGCTAGGATCCCCATGTTGTGCAGTCTATCCCTGCACCTATCAATGAAGTCCTGGGCATTCTCACCTCGCTCACCCCCGAAGACTGGAGGGCACAAGCGGGTCCATCTGTCTAACATCTTATGCTGGTCGCCACCCACAGCTGGTCTAGGCTCCGGTGCTGCCGCTACAGGTTGGGTACCATCCACGGGCAGTGTACCCGGGGTGGGATGTAATGCTGCTGTCGGTCCTGCGGCCTGGGCAGTAGGGGTCTGGGCTTCCCCTCCCGCCTGTGAAGTGGCAGGATCTGCTGGAAATAAACCAGCCTGGGACATGGTGTCCATGAATCTCATCATATAGCCCATGACTACCTGGAAGCCTGGCGTCGTCATAAAGTCTACGGGTGCCGGATCTTCTGGAGGCACCTCATCTTGCTCCTCTAATATAGGGTCCTCTGGTGGCGAGACCGGTATAGCTCTGGGATGTCCTCGTCCCCTACCACGGGCCGGTGCCCTCCCCCGGCCTCGGACGGCGGGGGTAGCAGCCCTTCCTGGGTCCGAAACATCAGATGCACGTGTCCTCACCATCTGTGAGAGAATAGAAGAATGAGTTTAGTAAATCATAGGCTGCACGATAAAATAAGAAATATTAGAGGTTTCCTAACACCCTGTAGCCTCCTGAAGATAAGTACAGACGTCTCCGTACCCATCCGCAAGACTCTACTGGGTTCGCCCGTAACTCATGATACTTATGTGAACCTAGTGCTCTAATACCACGTTGTCACGACCCAAAATCTCACACGGGTCGTGATGGCGCCCAACACCGGGGTCAGGCAAGCCAACGCTTGCTTATTAGTGAGATTTTTCTTTATTAACATACCAACCCCACATATTTCCCAAAGTTTTACACTTAACTTATTTAAAATAGAAGCGGAAGAATTTATCAATTTAAGTGCATACAACAAAAATTATCGTGATCCAATACATATATACAGTCCCAAAATAGAATCTACCAAGTGCGTGCCAGGAGCTAGTGTCACAAGTCAATAGGCGACTAGTAGAATATAAAAAAGATGATACAAGGGGTACTATTGTCGGAAAGGATATAGACAGAAATAAACAAAAGATAACTCCATAGCATAGCTGGGAATCGCCAAGGGAGGCAGCTCACCGTGGAGTCAGGTCCGGAATATGTCAAGCTCCGGTCGGATAACTAGAAACACCAGCCCCATAACCTGTACAGTTAAGTACAGAAGTGCAGCATGAGTACATAAATATATATGTACCCAGTGAGTATCCCGCCTAACCTCTAAGAGGTAGTGACGAGAAGTCTACATGACACTCACTAAGGTCCAACAGTATAATTTAATAGAATGTAATAAAAACAGTAGACATGTAAGGCAGTGAAGCAAGAAGTATATATGTAAGATACTGAAATTCAGGAAGAATACTGAGGATAAGTAAAACAATCAAACCACTTCACCTTATCCCAAATATCTGTCAGATCAATTTCATGAAATTTAATAACAAATGAAGCATACGCATGCAGGGTAAGGATAACCGGCCGGAGTCATAGGGTAGTCACGCTCGTGCACTGCTGAAGGATTGATCGGCCCCTCCCAAAAGTGCACCTCTCAAGCTCTCTATGCACTGTCAAAGGATCGATCGGCCCGTCCCAAAAGTACATCTCTCAACCTCTCTACGCACTTCCGAAGGATCGATCGGCCCGTCCCAAAAAGGCGTCTCTCAATCTCTCTATGCACTACCGAAGGATCGATCGGCCCGTCCCAAAAGTGCGTCTCTAAGAAGAGTGGGGGGGAAATCACACTCCGCTCGCGGAATACAAATTGCGAGGCGGTCACATGCACATACATTATTCCTTTCTTAAAAGAGAATACCTTTCCATGATCAATTTCTTACAAGTTTTCTCAAATTTCATAACTTTGGGGATGTAAGCAATATGAAATGTAAATTCAGCACGCATAAAGTTCATATCAAGGAAAAACACAAGGCATGATGTGGGCCTAACTACCCGAAAATAATAGTAATAGACGCTACGTACGGACTCTCGTCACTTTGTACGTACGTAGCCCCCACAAATTATCACATATAGCATTTAGATCACCTAGGAGGACAAATCCCCCTTACAAGGTTAGAAAGGAGACTCACCTCGTGTAGAATCCACCCCTCGGACCAAGGATGCGCCCGAATCTCCGAACTCTACACCCGAGGACTCGGAACTAGCCAAATATGGTATAATAACATCAATGCATGCTAAATATAGGGAAATTATCCTAATTTTTCGATAATTCAACATTCTTGAGAAATTCCCAAAATCCAACCCCGGGCCCGCACGCTCGGATTCTAATAATTCTCGAAGGGAACACTCACCCAAAGCCTAAGGATCATTAATATACGATTCTTACTTGATTTCATTGCCAATTCACAGAAAATTCTCAAATGATCACAAGTTCTAGGTTACTACCCAAATTCTTGATTTTGCACTAATTTATGTAGTTAATTAAGCTAGGAATGCATGCATGAAGCTAATTTTTTAGTAAACTTTACTTACCTTAGAAGACCAGGTGGTTAGCCCCTTAACAATTGAGGAAATCACCCAAGGAAGAAGAAAGAAATGAGAAAAATGAGTTTAAGACCCGTATATAAAACACACTGCCTGGACAGTGATTTAGCACCTGCGGCTCGAGGACCGCACCTGCGAGAAAAATCTCGCACCTGTTGAAATGGGCTGGGGAGCCTGGGCCCGCACCTGCGGAGTGGAGACCGCACCTACGGCTCCGCTCCTGCGGAATATTTTTTGCACCTGCAATAATTGGCCAAGCCACGTGTTTTCACACCTACGATGTTGGGGACGGCAGGAGTAGTCCCGCACTTGCGACTGGGCAACCACACTTGCGGTCACACCAGAACAGGTACACCAGCAGCTATCTTTTTCTAGTTTTTAGCCCCGTTAGGTGCCCGGGAGGCACCTGGGCCCACCCGAGCCCTAGTCCAAATATACCAGCGAGTCCCAAATCATAATACGGACTCGCTCGAGCCTTTGGAACACCCAAAACAACGCTAAAACTCAAAATCATACCCCCAAACCGTAAGAACCAAACTTAAGAACTTTAAGTTTTCTAGACTTCGCTAACAACGTGTCGAACCGACTTATACAACTCGGAATGACACCAAATTTTGCAGGCAAGTCATAATTAACATAACGGAACTATTTCCAATCCCGAAATCTCGTTCGGACCTCGATAACACAAAAACACATCCCAAACCAAAATATGAACTTAAGGGACTTCTTATTTCAATATTGGGCGCCGAAATTCCCTCGGGTCATCAGATACCCAATCCGATTATACACCCAAGTTCGAAATCATCACACGAAGATACCAGAACTGACGAAACTCGATTCCGAGGTCGTTTACCCAAAATGTTGACAAAAGTCAAACGTGGCCTTAAAGGCCAACCTTAAGGAACCAATTGTTCCTATTGCACTTTAAACACCTCCGAATCCCGGACCACCAGTCCCCGAGAGTCATAAATCATAAAAAACCGCTATGGGAAGTTTCATTTGGGGGAACGGGGTCCGATAACGCAAAAAGACCAGTCGGATCGTTACATAACCCAACCCACTAGGTAAGACAACTAGAAACTGTCTAATTCCAATTATATTAACAAGACAAATAAACGATAGTAATTTACTGAATTTTATGAATTTCCCCAGGACTGGTAGTACAAATCATGAGCTTCTAAGAATAGATTTTATAAAGCTGAACTGAAATAAATACATAGTCTGTTTGAAAAGTACATAAATAGAGTTTTATAGATTTAAGGCTACCACGAACAAGAGGCAGCTACAACCGGGACGCATGTACATCTTCAATCCAGCTCCCATCGAACACAGCAATATTAGGAGCCAACATCTGCACACAAGGTATAGAAGTGTAGTATGAGTACAACCGACCACATGTACTCAGTAAGTAACAAACTTAACCTTAGGTTGAAAGTAGTGACGAGCTAACACAAGGTCGGGTCCAATACCAATATTTCACAACAGATCATAACAGCATAGTACAAGTAATAAAAGAGGTATCTCAAAAATAAAATGCTCAGCTCGTTCACAGTTCCAGAAAATAGGCATGCTTTTCAAGTATCTCAGTGAAAACCCAAATCTTTTACCGAAAATGCCAAAAATACGAGTAAGTTTGAAAATTGTGATTTTTCCCAAAAATCCTTTCAATTAAGATGTTTCATTTTCAGATAGCATGAGGAAAGTACATCTTTATGCATACATGTCAAGATACAGGTAAAATGATAAATGTCCCAAAACTGGGTAGTAGAAGGAAATGCATCTATATGCATGTATCTCAAGTACGCATGACAAATGCAATGCATCTTGATGATGATCTCATGTACTCACACTCTAAGAGTACTCAATCTCACTGTCTCGCATCGTCTCTCACTATGCTCAATGCTCAGCACACTCAATCACTCAGCTCTTTACAATACCCGCTGCGGCGTGCAGCCTGATCCACATATATATAGTCGACTAGCTCACTAGGGGTGTGCAGACTCTGGAGGGGCTCCTTCAGCCCAAGCGCCATATTTCTGCGGCGTGCAGTCCCATCCCATATAATGTAATCAACATATTGTTGCAGCGTGCAGCTCGATCCCATAAAATGTAATCAATATATCGATGTGGCATGTAACCCGATCCCATAAAAATGTAATCAATATAACATGTTGCGGCGTGCAGCCTGATCCCTAAATATCACACTCATTAAGGACCTCGGCCTCACTCAGTTATCAATCTCTCCAGTCTCACTCACGAGCTCACAACGTCATGAAACAAGCCCGACAACAATGATATGATGTATCAATAAATAATAACTGAGAGTAATATATGGTATGAATGCATGGATATGACTGAGTACGGAATATCAATGAACTAAGTGAGATGACAGTAAGAAACGACTATTATGGGTCCAAACAATATCGACATAATTCCTAAACATGATGTCTAGCATGATTGACAACTTAACTACTTTTCAAATGGCAAAAACACGGATATCAACTAAGTACGACCACTATACAGTGCCATGGAAGCAACAGAGTCCAAATTCACCTGGTGCACGCTAACACGCCCGTCACCTGTGTCACCTCAATACCAATCACATAACATGTATTACGGGGTTTCATACCCTCAGCACTAAGTTTAGAAGAGTTACTTACCTCGAACAAGTCAATACCAAAAGCAAGCCAAGTGATGCTCCATTGATGCCATCACGCGCGTAGAGACCTGTGAACGGCTCAAAACTATCCAAAAGCAAATCAAATACATCAAATAAATCCCAAGGAAACCATTCCAAATGATAAAGATTGAATCCTTAATCAAAACCCAAAACCGGCCAAAAATCACAATCTGGTCCGCACCTTAGAACCCAACAAAACTCACAAAATCCGACAACCCATTCAATTACGAGTCCAACCATACTAGTTTCACTCAAATCTGACTTCAATTCGATGTTCAAAACTCAAAAATTCATATTAGGGAACTTTAGGCCAAAACCCCTAATTTTTCTTTAAAAATTTATCAACCAATTGCCAAAGTTGAAGATAGATTCATGAAATATAACCAAAACCGAGTAGAGAACACTTACCCCAATTCATATGGTGAAATTTTATCCAATAATTGCCTCAATCCAAGTACCACATCTCAAAATATGAAGAAAAGACCAAGACCCTCGATTTATAGCTTCTGCCAGCATTTACGCACATGCGGCACATTAACTGCTTCTGCGGCATCTCTTCTGCGGAATCAGCTGATGACTCAACCCTCGCACCTGCAGACAACATATCAGCTCCAGCGACATCGCAGGTGCGAGCCACCATCTGCACCTACGAACAACCTCGCTCCTGCGCTCTACCATCTCGCACCTGCGCATCCGCATGTGCGCCCAAATCTCCGCTTTTGCATGCCTTCCTCACCCAGCACTCCCCTCGCTTGTGCAATGCCTTTGTCGCTTCTGTGGCCATCGCACCTACACAAAACCAGCCGCAGGTGCAATCACACCAGAACCAGCATCCTTCAGCAATGCACTATGCAACGAAAATGATTCGAACCTCGTCCGCAACTTATCTGAGCCACTCGGGACTCCATTCGTATATACCAACAAGTCCAAGAACATAACACGGACCTACTCGAGGCCTCAAATCACATATAACAACATCAAAACGACAATTTTCACCTCAAATAAAAATCTATGAACTTTGAACTTTGAACTTTCAATTTCCAAAATTCGCACCGAAACATACCAAATCATCCTGGAATGAACCCAAATTCTGCACATAAGTCCCAAATGACATGACGAAGATATTCCAATTCCCCGAACCCAAATCCGGATCTGATATCCTCAAAGTCAACTTCTGGTCAAACTTATGAACTTTCCAAACCTTCAAATTTTAATTTCTTACAAACTAGTGTCGAAGCCTTCTAGAAACATCTAAATACAAATTCGGGCATACACCTAATTCATAAATTACCATCCGGACCTGAAGGAACAATCAAAACTCCATTCCGGAGTCAAATTTACAAAAAGTAAAACTTGGTCAACTCTTTCAACTTAAAGCTTCAACAATAAAATTCATTCTTCCAAACCGATTTCAAATAACCTAAAAGTCAAAACTGACGATTCACATAAGTCATAATACATTATACGGGGCTACTCATGCCCGTAAACTACCGAGTGAAGTGCAAATGCTCAAAACTACCGGCCGGGTCGTTACATTCTCCCCCACTTAAACATATGTTCGTCCTCGAACGTGCCAAGAGTTGTTCCCAAAACCATCAAACCGCCGTATAACCTTACCATGCACATACCCTAGGGTGATCCCATGTCACCCTATCCCATATAGGTCTGATAATTCACCATAACTGAAATTTCTCAATTCAACTTAGCCTACAAGCCATAGAACCCAATTTCCAACATCTGCAATTTCTTGTAAGATCTGAATCTCGCAACCTACACACTGTATAAGTCTGAACAAGTTGTACCATACCCCAAGCTACAATCACATGATATACCACATAACTCAAATACCCATAGCAAAATCTCCGATCACAATAGCTGCTCAAAACAACCCAATCCCGGAAATAAACCTCATACCTAACAAAACCTCATCCTAAAACCTTCATACACTGCCGATAATGAAAGAACACGCAGAAACTCATAACGATTCATCAAATTAACAAGCCATGGAGCTCGCCCTCCTTCAACAATAATTATAACCAATTCCTAAGCCGACTTCTGATATCTTTCCACATATACCGCAATCAAATACGATAGTACCCATCCTAGATCCGATGAATCCATCTTATCGAATACCAACTAATCTATTGACACGCAATACCAATACTGCTCAGAGCCACAAACTGTGCAATCCATGCACCAATAAGCAACAATCCAAATATCTTCAATCACGAAAATGACTCAATCAAGAGAACTGTCCCGCAAGCTCAACGGGTGCCACCACAACGTAATTCTAAGAACCTATCACACACCGTAGAAACATCATTCAACTCTAACACAAAGGTTCATACCTCAACGTAACAACGTGGCAATGCACGATTCCATTCAAAAGTTGGTCCATATCATATACCTCGAGCCACCCTGCTCAAAATAAATAACCACGTGAATTTTGACATCAAGTACCCAAAGTGCATTACCATAACCACACAGAATCAGATGAAACAATGCCATACAAAACCCGAAAGAACATAACCAATACGCCCTCAATCATGCAATACCCAATTACTCATCTCGCTCAATTTCCGATACAAGACCACTATAGAACCGCACCATGTGTGCCTAAAACCAATGAATCACAACTCCTCGTAGCATAGAAGAGTAACTCACAGAAAATTACAAAACACGAATAAGCTCAACAACAACCGAATGGCACATCCCTCAACAATAGCACTATGGAGCCAACCAATCTGACTTGGTGTAGAATACACATCCTAATTGGGCCTACGAATGGACCCCCAAATTGACTCTAGGCATCATCAAATAGATAAATGAACCTCTGAAAGCCTACAATTGACCGAATCATAACACATACTATCATCTGGCCAGCTTCGGCCATGACTTAACAGTCCACAACTATGAACCAGTCTGCTCTTGAGAANGAGTCTATTTCATGTGTAGGTGAATTGGAGATGGAAATCGAGCTAAATGGATGAAAATACAGCAAAAATACGCTCAAGAGGCGAGGAGGAGTGCACCGGGCTATAGCTGGG
This sequence comes from Nicotiana paniculata, assembly GCA_005239505.1. Lineage (NCBI taxonomy): Eukaryota > Viridiplantae > Streptophyta > Magnoliopsida > Solanales > Solanaceae > Nicotiana > Nicotiana paniculata. The sequence continues at coordinate 209 of ML344822.1, read as the reverse complement.
CGCCAGAGCCCAAACGCCTGGCCATGCCTGGCGTTAGCCAGGTGTTAGAGTCCAAATGCCAGCACTAGCCTGGCGTTATCCAGGCGTTAGCCTCATAACGCCAGGCCCCTAATTCAGTCAATTCCGAGTTTTGACAAGTTTAAGTATTTCCCGGCTGGAATAGAAGTCTCCTACACGTTTAGGGTTTGTCCTAAACATATAAATAGACT